>JAMKCH010011735.1:0-204834 GCA_023653785.1 Ophioderma brevispina
AGTCAGTAAAATGCGAACTTTCAATTTTCCACACTATATCCAGTATTTCCATACTCTCCTCAACTCGTGCCATCATAGTGACGTCATTATGGGATGTTGGTGCTTATTTTGATACCAATGGAAAGAAAAAAACTCTAAGCTATCCTGTGGTGCTTAATTTATAGGAATCGGATGTTCAGTAAAGAAGATCACAGGAATCCCCCCCCCCCCAGTCGGCCCTTTTATGGCAAAAGGCATAACTCGAAATACAGCATCTCGAGAAAAATGGCTTTAAAGTTTAGGGATTTTTTTTGTATGACTTATTTTGACACAGTATGGCTTATGTAGGAATATTCTTGACTCTTTTTTGTATATTTGTCATATCATTTTTGGTCTAAATGGCTTTGTAGTTTTGGAGAAATAAATAAATTTATGAAGTTACACCAAAGTGTCGCAGTGCATATCAGGTATTTTCATGGCAAAAGGACGTATCTTAGAGTTAGGCCCTTTTGCCGCGAATAAAAAAATAACTGCTGCATCGGGTATTTTCATGGCAAAAGGGCGTATCTTAGAATTAGGCCCTTTTGCCACGAATGAAAAATAACTGCTGCATCGGGTATTTTCATGGCAAAAGGGCGTATCTTAGAGATAGTTATTTTTCTTCACGGCAAAAGGGCCTAACGTATCTGGTATTTTCATGGCAAAAAGGGCTTAGCTTAGAGAACGGTCTCTGGACAATCAAAATTTTTATGGTAAAGGGGCTAATCACATAGATATGCCCTTAGACAACTTAATATTATCATGACAAAGGTTCTTTTTTCACAGTGTGTGCTAGAACATTTTTGTTCACTGTGTGGTGAAGCAAAATAGGTGACTTGCCATTTGGTCAAATCCCATTTGGTCTAATGGCCATTTTGTCTAACTCCAATTGGTCTATACGTACCATTTAGTCTATTATCCACTTAGACTAATAACCATTTAGTCTAGCCATGTAGTCTAATATTCATCTGGTCTAAAACTCATATCGTCTAATTTCCATATCGTCTATAACCGAATTGGTCTAATGCCAATTGTCTATTACCCATTTGGTCTATTAACAATTTGGTTTAATATTCCATTTGGTCTAATATCATCTGGTCCAATATACATTTGGTTTAATACCCATTTAGTCTAATATCCATCCGGTCTAACATCCATCTGGTCTAATATCCATTTGGTCTAATATCCATTTACTGTAATATTCAGCTATATTTGGTCTAATACTTATTTGGTCTAATGCCCATTTGGTCTAATATCCATTTGGTCTAATGTCCATCTTGTCTAATATCCATTTGGTCTAATTTTTAAAAATAAATGTTTAAGATCAATTATTTTTGGCTTTAACATCCAAATGAATATTACACCAAATGGGTATTATTAGACCAAGTAGATATTAGACCAGGTGGACATTAGACCAAGTGGATATTAAACCAAATGAACATTAGGCCAAATGGGTATTAGACCAAATGGATATTAGACCAGATGGATATAAGACCAGATGACTGTTAGACCAATTGGGTATTAGACCAAATGGATATTAGACTGGGATATTAGACCAAATAGAATTAGAATGGTGTTTGTGGTTATTAGACCAAATGGTTCACGTCGACAAAATGGGCATTAGACTAGATGGCCATTAGACCAATTGGATATTAGACATTCTGGTTGTTAGATAAATTTGATGTTAGACTAAATGGTTATTAGACAAATTGGTATTAGACAATAATGGCTTAGTGCGCAGGGATATTTTAATGTTATTCCCAAATCTGTGTACACAAGTGATCGCAGATGTGTGCACAGGGTATTGTAAAGTTATGGCCATATCTGTGTCCACTAGTGATGAGATATAATCACGTCGGGTATTGTAAAGTCACGCCAATACCCATCTTCTCCCGGCCTCCTGATTCTATTGGTGATATGACTTAACTCAAGTTACGTCCTTTTACCATAAAAATGTTGCGTAAGTGTTCCTGTAAAATGGCGTAACTTTGAGTTAGGCCCTTTTGCCATAATAAAGGTGTTGCGTTTCGTTGATAAGTTAATAAAGAAATGACCTAACTTTGAGATGCGCCCTTTTGCCATGAAAATTGTGCAAAAACATTTAAAAAATGCTTGAGATAGGTCCCTCTATCTTGTAAATGCACCACTTCTGCGACTTGAGACCATCAAAAATGGAAGATCATCCTCGATTTACCCAGGATATGTCACTAACTCAAAATGGCAAAATTTTGAGTTACGCCCTTTTGCCATATACCTCGGGTAACAGTCATAGTATTGAATAGAACGTAGCTGGCATGATATCGTGTGTTTCCGTCTTTGGGAGGTGTCCGTCTGACCGATTATTGGTCTGGAGTTATTCTCCACATTGAATTCCTGGCCTCGCATCGCCTCCTACTTGGTGTAGGTATAAGAGCGCTTGGAAGTTGTACCCGACGTCAAGGGTGGGAGAGGTGTGACTTCTTCCTGGCATGGTCTTTAAACACTCAGGGTGTATTTTGTCATAACACCTAAGTGCCTGGGGGTTTATGCAACCCAGAATTTGTTTTTAGATATTTTCTCACTCGTTCAAAGATTTTCGAACAGTTTTTTGGTAATTGCCTAACTTACTAATGCGCTTCTTTTCATAAAAACTACTAAAATTAGATAATTAGTTTGTGTCCTTACCCCTCTCCCGGCACCAATGGGAGTGTGTTTTTAAATATATAAATTAACAAACCCGGCTGCCAGAAATATTTTTCTGCTTATGTAGAGTAATATGCATGAAATAAAATTATATAATCAGAAAAAAAATTAACCCTTTATGTGCTGAAAAGAAGCAATTTCATCATTGCACAACTGTACACCTTTATTATTATAAACCTATGGCAAGCACATGCCATAACTACTGCCCCACAAAAATACAAAATGGTAATGCTTGTGTTAAAATGTAAATTGGTCCTTCTAGAGTAGATTTAAACATCAAAACGATTTAAAAGCAGGCTGGTGAAACGTGTTGATGAATTTCGAAAACAATGATAAACCTGGAAATTTTGACGGTATAAAACAACAACATTAATTTGAATTTGCCAAAGGGTTCAAAGCGCTATATTGTACATATTTGAGAATTTGATGGTTCTCCATGGTTCATTTCACATTTTCACCCACATCTTGGTAAGCATCTCTGATTCCTTATGATGAGGCGAATCATTTGAAATACCTTTCATCTAAATCGAACCACATTATATGGCTGATCTCTTTAGATCCAAGATGGCCTCCCAGCGGTCCAATTGGCCCAACATTTGATTTTGGTGATATCAAAATTCTTTTAGAAGATGTACATGTCCTAAAATCAGGTTAGAATTTAGTTGTAAGGGGGTGCATGGGAACCCATGAAATCTGCTAGTCTAATCCCATGACCTTTCCACCATGTCTATCGTACCGGTAACGTAAGTTGATCTGTTGGTATATCAAAAGAAAGGAAATTACCGTCAAAATTGCCGAAAAAATGATAATTTCTTCTCATTCATGGGTCAATTAGCGTTAAATTGTTCATTAATATTGAGAATATGTTTGGCTTATATAAGAACACGAATCATGTTATTTACTTTTGAAGACAATATGCATGCAATGTGGATAACATCAGTGGGGCTAGGACCCGGGGCACACCCACTTTGGAGGTGACCTATTTTCAGCATAGTTGTCATCCAAAGACCCCATATTTTGAACTGTAACCCACAGACCCCCCAAATTTTTTTTTAAATTTTACCACTGTCACCCAAAGATCCATATTTTTTAAAGAAAATTTTGCCAAAATTTCACCCAAAGAATTTTTTTAATTTAGCAAATTTGCCACCTGAAACCACATGTTTTTTGACAAATTTGGCTTCCTCTCACTGGTTATAAAGCAATAGGTATTTCATTAAGACTGCAGATAGAAAGGTTGTTGGTTCGAGTCCCCGTTAAACCTTTCTTTGATTCAACCAGTTTCAATATTTTTAGAGTAAGATAATTTAGAATCAACTATAAATTCGACGTAACAAAACACCTTAGTATATGTGGTATACTGGCGTAATGTAATAACATTGCCGCATAATGTAATAATATTTAATTACATTATGTGGCAATTTTATTACATTACCTTTTTTACACACAACACGGCAACATTTATTACATTACGCGTCACTTTTTTACGCGAAATAGAGTGTGTTATGTTATTTTCGGGTAATGTAATAATCGACGCGTAATGTAATAAATTCTGCCGTGTAATTTAGTAAAACTGGTAATGTAATAAAAATGCCGCGTAATGTAACAATATTTTATTACATTGTGTGGAAATTTTATTACATTACCTGGTTTTTTACACAACACGGCAACATTTATTACATAACGCGTCACTTTGTTACGCGAAATATATTGTGTTATGTTATTTTCGTGTAATGTAATAAACGACGCGTAATGTAATAAATTCTGCCGTGTAATGTAATAAAACGGGTAATGTAATAAAATTGCTGCATAATGTAATAATATTCTATTACATTACGCGTCACTTTGTTACGCGAAATATATTGTGTTATGTTATTTTCGTGTAATGTAATAATCGACGCGTAATGTAATAATTTCTGCCGTGTAATGTAATAAACCGGTAATGTAATAAAATTGTCTCGTAATGCAATATTAATATTTACGCGCAATTTTTATCCGAAATGAAATAGGACCCCCTATAATCCGAAAATTAAATAAGGTCCTGCGATGCCGAAAATTATAGTAGGTCCCCGCTTTGCAGACCTTTTGCCATTGGGTACAGTGGGCCTTTTTCCATATTCGGACTAGTGGACCTTGTTTAAAACTCGAATAGCCTACTTTGTTTTGCAAAAAAAGCAACCCGTGGAGTAACCAACTTGCAAATGGGGGGGGGGGCAAGGGGGTGCCGAGGCACACAACACAACAACAAAAATTTGCTGAGGGGGTTCTTTGGGTCCGTCTCGCATAGACCACTGTACAGTCAACGGTCAGTTCAATGGGGGGGGGGCTGGCGGGAGGGGAGCTCGCTTCTGAGCACGGGGCTCGCGCCCCCTGGTTATATATTTTCCCTATTTCGAGCCACTTTCCCCCACCCCCACCGGTTGGTACGTCGCTGCTAAGCCATAACCATATGGGCCTGCCATGCCCCCCCAACTATTGCAGACCAAGGAAAACACCGTCTGGAGAGTTAATATTTATAAGATAGGTTAAGACTCGTGCGATTATTTTCAGACCTCAGCTAAGCCAAGGCAAAGACTGGGGGAAAAAGACACTTAGCCATGTTTTTAAGCCAATGCGTGCGGGCTATTTATGTGTAGGTGTTGACCCTAGTCACTAGGCCTGCTAAGTCCAAACTAATACATACAAATGCCATTTATTACATAACGCGTTAATTTTTTATTACATTACCGTCAATTTTTCTTATACATTACACGAAAATTTTTTATGACATTACGCGTCATTTTTTTTTATTACATTCGCGTCAATTTTATGACACTACGCGGTTTCATTAATAACACGTCAAAATTTAATGACATTTACGCTCGGTGATTACATACCCGAAATTTTAACATAACCCGGTGTAACAAGGCACCTTCTCGTATAATCGGTGCCATGTCCAGCATTGTGGGGCCACCCTAGTCCTTTAGTCCAGAAACAACTCCACCTCTATTTTACCTACATGTAGTTCAACATGCAATGCAGCTAGGCTTATTTACTTCAAACCCATTTTTTTCCATCAGCATTTCTTTTTGAATTGAGGTTTTATTGATGGGGATGAACTCTCTACGAACGCTTCAATGCTACATTCAAAGGCAAAACCTTACATATTAAGATTTTTTTTTTAATACCATTAATGCCCATAATCATTGTGAGCTACATTGGAAATTTCAAATTGTGTAATCTTTCAAAGAATAGGCATAAATCCTGCGGGGGATGGGGATATAATGCCCCCAATATTTTAGTGAGGGGGAATGGTCAATACAATCCCCCCATGTTGATGCCCGTCATGTGTTTTTACCAAAATAACCTTATATTTTACCTTAATAGTTTTAAATGGTAAATTTTGTTCACTTCGCGAAATTTGTCTAAGTACAATTACATTCAACGAGTTCGCTTCTAAATGGCCAATTTTTTTTCGCGCGCTGCGCGCACATGTGCTTTAGTTTCTATTGGGTCTTTTCAGCAAACCCCGTTGATCAATCTTAAAATTTCATCAACCTCTCCGCCAATGTCAAAAAAGAAGTTACGCCACGTTTGCAAGAGAAAATGTATCTAGGAAAGTTGATTGTTGCGCGGCCTTCGCCTTCGCGCGTGGAGGCTGGGGGACCACCCCCTTCCATAACCCTCACCCGGGTCATCAACACCCTCGTTTTCTAAACAACTTTTCTAATATTACTCCCAATTTCAAATTGATTGTAGTACACATAGGCTATTGTCAATATTACCACCCCCAACAAATTTGTTTAAGAAAATTGCAAGAGGTTACAGATATCACGGCACATGTATGCTTACATCATACTATAATCTGGCTTATGTTGTGGGTAGTATGGTGTAATAAAAAGGCTCCGTTAGTTGCGTTCCTAAATTGCGCCAAATTCACATGAAAGACAGAGGATACCGGCGGGTTTCTAAACTATATTCGGACCAAATCCGTTCAGAAATGGCTGAAAAATCAGAAAAAATGGTCGCTTGACTCCCCCCACAAAATTCCATTTGTTTATAATCGTTACTAACCAGCGAGTGCGCGTTGGGGGTTGTGACGGGCGGTTACGCACGAGACGCTATATCGACGGCGGTTACGCGTGAGACGCATATGCGGCACGCAAAATGATAGGCGCTTTTTAATGTGCAGATGGTGTGGGGAAAGGAACAATAATAACAAGGCAGGTTATTTCGCTTGATAGTAGTTTGAGAGCAATATTAAAAATATGGGGAAAGTTGCAGGAGAAATATTGACATTTTAGCATTAGAAAATAAGAATTCAAGGCCTAAGTCCAGGCTATGCTGGAAATTACGGGAAAGAAAATAGGATTTACGCGGAGTTGTGGTGTTCGGGGGGGTCATAAACTGCAGGATGGCTTTGAGAAGCGAGAAGTTTATCTGGGAGTTTGAGGAGTTATGAGAAAATGTTTATTATGAATGGAACTACGGGTTACCCCAAGATGAGTACTTTTGAGAAAAAAGGGTTAACATGGAAACAAATAAAGTTTGCGGTGGCCCTTTTGCCATAGTATGTGATCGCTTCAGTTTCAGTATCGCTCCGGTTCACTCAAACTAGCGGGAGCCCGCGCGACCCCGCTTTATTAATAATTAATTAAAAAACAAATCGACACATCAATGATTACGATTTTGATTTTAGACCGTTACCAAAAACTTGACCAGCATGTATTGTGGTGTGAACCACTTAACATTTGCATGATAAAATATGTAAATACAAAGTGAGTATGCGAAGGGTTCCAGGCAATGTGGAGGACTAGCCCTGGGGGGGGGGGCCCCCCAAACTTGCTAGTCGACAAACGACCGCAAATTGTCAATTCTACCCTTACGGCAGGGCCCCACCTCTGTTTTAGTATGTGTCGCTGCTTTTTGTCTGAAGGATAAGCGGGGGATCAAAACAATTTTAAGATCCTTAAGGTGGGAATTCAATCAAACAAATTCGAGCCTAAAAAGGGGGATTAAAAGTCCGAAGCTCAAACTTTTCACACCCCACCAAAAGTATTTATGAACACTCCCTAAGGAATCATTGCATAAAGTGGTGCAAAATATTACTCCAACTTTAGAGCAACAGTGTACTCTTACCTTCAACACAAAGTTGCTTCTTAATAAAAACCTACATACAACTTTTTGAACGTAATTGACCTGTTGACACATGATTCCACGCAGTAGTTTACTAGGTATGCAGTCGCCATATTTACTTTCGATACGCCGGAGCTTAGTGACCTTCACCATTCACAAGCTTACCCATCTGAAGTTAAACGCATCGTAAGTAATAGGATTCTAAAAGTAACTTACGATGTGTGTTGCTTACGATGGGTCGTACGTAGGGTGGAATCTTTGTGAAATCCGTCCATGGTCATCACTCCCAAGTCCGCCCCCAAAGCAAGAGCCCCTCAGAAAATAGCATACTGCAGTTACCTCGGGTCCATAGTTTTAAACAAGAGTCTATCATGTCAGTATATATTTGTATAGTATTTCATTGACACATTTTTTTTTATTTGTTTGCATCGCAAAAACATCAAAGAGACATCTTTCGCTCTGATTCGACCTGCACTGATTTGTTTACCTTCAGAGGCTGAGCCTGTGATTCTCTAGTTATGAATATAATAAACATTTATTAAGGACACTGACGAACATGCCTCACTCGTAAATCGATCTTTAGTTCTGCGCCCTCATGCACCTTGGTCACAGATTGTTCGTTCGTGCTGAGAAGAACGAAGGAAACGCGTCGGCTGGCGAGCGAGTTTCACCAGACTGGGCTCACACTAGCAAAGAGGCTACAAAGATCAGTGCTCCAAATACAACTCTCTTCTTCTAAGCCAAGACCGATTATCATAACAACATGATTACTACGTACATGTGATCCAACGGGACCTTTTTCCGTGTAGTCAGTAAGTTAACTTCTCCCAGAGTGGAACAACCGCTACCTGCCCATGAATGTCCAAAAAGATCTTGCTGACAGTTTTGCAGAATTTTTTACAAGAAGATCAAGAAAGCTGCGTAACAGTCTACATGATACTACTACTGCTCTATGTCCGGTGAACTAACAGAGTATGCCAACGCCACCTTCAGATACTTTTCTACAGTGTCTGAAGGGAGGTCTGAAACATCAACTCCGCATCGATCAAGTTCTGCACCTTAGACCTTAACCAGCGTCTCTCTAAAACTATGTCTAGAATGATATTGGGTTACCGTATAAGGATTGCCAACTCTTTCCTTGTCTTAGGGCGTATTTTCCCCCCAAGCTCTCAAGCATGCATCTGGCATCCCGCTGCTGAAGAATCTGGTTGCGACACCAAACATCCCTCTCAAATTATCACAGTACTGAGACTTCTCTGTTACGGGTGCAGAAATGACATCTTGACTGCTCTTGAAAACAAAAAAAGAGGCTGTTACTAGTGTTACTGGACTGGTCAGCGCCGCCTTCGACAACATAGGACCACAAACAGATCCTAACCGTCACTAACGGTATGAGATTACTGGAAAAGCATTAAAGTGGTTCTTTCGTTCATACATAGATGGCCGCGCGAAAACAATCTTTATCAGTCAGAGGTGCTTCGGCAGATCCTGTTGGGGGTAGATTGTGGAGTTCCCACAGGGCTCGGTACGGACCATTGACTTCATCTGTTCAGTGCCCACTACAGGATATCATCAATGCCCACGGTATTCAATTGTGTTACGATGATCACCCAGCTCTACCTGACTTTCCACCCTCGGGATCGGGGAGAAGCCAACAAAAAGATTGAACATGCATGGCAGACATCAGATCCTGGTGAAATCCCAACAAGCTGATTTAAATGACAAGAAGACGGAGATGTTGTACTTTCGTCTCATTTTAGCAGATCGGCTAGAAACTCTCAGCCAACTATGACCATTGGCAATTCTGTTATACATCGTCAGCTGAAGCACGGAACATTGTTGTTTCAACTTAGACTCATCACTAAGAATGATCAATGATGTTAACAGCGTATGCAAAACTGCTTGGCTCTCAATAAGTAAATTGGGCAGTGTCGACAGCACCGTGATGAAAATTCTACCATCAGATTGGTCCACTCCTTTGTTACATCTAGGCTGTATTCTGCAATTCCTGGCTTTATGCCTTCCAGAAAGAGAATTGACAAAGGTTGTCAGCGAGTTCAAAATGCAGCTGCGCGTCTGTTCCTTAAAATCCATCGACGAGAACATATCACACCAGCTCTATACCAACTACATTGGCTTGCAATTAAACAGACGGCAGTTTTTAAGATTCTACTTCTCACCTATACGGCCATCCACAGCATGTCAACTGACTTATATCTCTGAGCTCATCCAGTGTATTCACCACCGAGAACCGTGAGATCATCTTCTTGCTCCCAGCTGCGTCAATCAGCCAACTCACCAACAAAGTATATGGGTGATAGATCGTTGCGTAGCAGCGGCACATTGTGAATAAAAAAAAAACTCCCTAACAGTATCCGCTTAGCTCAGTCAGGCACTTTTTCAAGTCACGTCTGAGGACATGCTATTTACACAGCATTTTGGCTCCTGAACGTATCCTGTTTATGATGCAGTTCCATCACCTAATTAAATTATGTGATTTTTCTTTCTTTTCTTATTCTCTACCTTCATCCAATACGGTTGCTAGGATTAGTTGTTTTTCATCAGTTTTTTAGGTAGGGTTAGAGGCATCTGAATCCAGGGAAGATCAAGACCTTACTTAAATTTTAAAGTTATTTTGAAATTGTGTATAATTGATGTATATCATGTTGTGAACATTAGGATTTTATGTATTTGTGTATTTGTCGTATTGATATCTTGTATAGGGGCCTCTGTATTAGGCGCTATATGAAGATTATTATTATTATTATTTTAAGATTTTCACATTTTGGCTACCATTATGCCTGGCATAAGAGGCAGAAATGATCTTATTGGGTCAAGAAATATTTAATAATATAATGCAGCTATCAGCTGAAGCGTTTACATTGGACGCTATCTGGAATATTTCCGGATAGCCACGACCCAGACCCGACAGCAACGCATTTTAAGATGTAGGTGAAAGTCTTTCAATCCATGTTGCCAACTGTTCGTCAATTTTGTATTAAACTCTCTGGGCTCTCCGGCTTACACGTCATCATATACTTTAAGCACAAAGTTATTCAGAAACAATTCTCTGAAGGTATTAACTCCTAACATACTGTCATATTTTTTTTATAGAATAGACTTTTATTAATAGACAAATGATAAACGCGCTAAACTTTAGAATACGCTACCAAAATTACCGCCTAAACGTAAATTTGTGGCAATACGCTGTGATTACTGGAGGTGTGTGTTCTAAAAGAAAATGTAAATCTGGATTTATGCCCCGAAAAGTATCTGTATCACGAGATACCTTGATTTTTTGAATCCTAAACATTTTAGTATAATAAAACTTTGTACTTAACTGTTTTCAAACCTGACGAAACTCTCCTTGGATATAGAGGTCAGGATAGGAAAAATCATCAAATCGTCCCTTGGATAGTAAAGGAATACCCTGGTACTTGTGTAAATTAATAACGAAATATCGCTGTTTTTATGACTTTCCTCGTACTTATAACATTGTCAGAAGTCGGCCAATTTTATTGGGTTCCTTGAATCATATCTTCTTAAAAATGTGCATCTTTTAAATCCTACATCAACATTTAAGAAGATATGAGCTATAACTTGTTCTTCATTCTTATATCTTTAACCAATTAAATGGATTTCACTTACCTGCCATAAGAGCAATAGCGCCTACCACTGCTATTCCAATGAGAACTATACAGGTTATTAGGACGACACACATAAAGGGTCTCACATTGTTGGTTCGTTTAAAGTACGTAGTATTAGATTGCCCTGCCCACCGTCTAGTAGGAGGTTCCGTAAAGACCTCTATTCCACCACGATTTGCCTACATTAATAATTGCATATACGTACACTTTTTAGTAGGAGATAATATCATCGAATTGCAAAAATCATTAGAAACAGTGACACCCAAAATGAAAATCTAATATCATGTCAGTTACCTGAATTCTAGCAGCACTATACCATCGACAACATTCACGTACAGCGTGTCTCCCAAAAATGTATTCCTCTTAGTTGGTGTAAAAAATACCAATTCAATATTATAAATCTCGAAATTTGGTGTAAATGCTAACCTTTTCCCCACACACGCTTCAATCTTCGTCTGATTTGCTTGGTTTTTTAGAACATAGACAATTACGTAAGTACCCCTCATTTCAGATTGAATACAAAATCAATAGATGTTTGTTTTTACTTAAGGTTTTACTTTCTCATTTCTTTACTGTTTTCCCTTTCTTTTAATTACCATTGCATTTCTGCTCTATTGACTCGGTATAAATTTCAAAACAACATGTTCTTGACAGATGTCGTATCATGTTATCAGAAATCATGTTAGAATTAAGTTTTAAGGGGTGCATGAAAACCCATATAATCTGCTAACCATAGTAGACGCTATAAAGTTTATCTATAGAAAAGTATAGTTTGTACCATCTAGGATGTTTAATTACGTGGTAAAATTCAGTGTAAAGTTGTTCAATTGTTCAATTTGTATCGTTGTGTATGGGAATTAGGCACAACTTGTCTTTTCCCTATAAAAAAGGAGATCCTAAATCGTGGAAATTGTACATTTCCAGATATCCCCCCTGCTCATACCAAATACCAACAATTTGACACCAGATTTGTCAAATGTAAAGGCTTTTGCAAAAAATAAGTGGCAATTCATCATATTAAGAACATTCATATTTTGCTTCTTTTTTTTAAAGTAGCATAATCTAACAGATTCGATCTCGGTTTTAATTAAGCTTGAACAGAAATATATTACTGTTGAAAATGAAAAAGAAAAAGAAAAAACTAGAAATCGATTGTGCTTTAGAAAGCACGAGTATATCACGCGGAGGCTACTTGCTGCCCACGTAACCTTGACCCTCATCTGTGTACCACAAAGGTTTGGGTTAGCAGTTCTTCTGACCAAGTCTGGTGATAGTAGAAATGGATACGTGGCGTGAGGTATTTCAAAGATTTTCAAAGAATGACCTTTAATTCGGCTCACGTTGACCTTTGACCCAAATCTGCGAAACCCCATAATTGGGGCCTTGGATCAGCAGTCTTCTGACAAAGTTTCATAGTGATTACAGCAATTGATTTATGGCAGAACAAAAAAAAAGAGGCTACAGCGCGACTGACCTGTCATGACCTCTGCGTGACCTTGACCCCAAGCGTGAACAGGGTATGCACTTGGGTCAGGGGTTAACTCTGACGAAGTTTGGTTCAGATCAAGCCAACCGTGTAACCTCAGTAGCATTTTAAAATTACGGGGGTTAGAGAGATGCCCCATTTGACCCCGAAATGACTTTGGATTCAAAATCTGTGAACACCCAATATGGCAGTCACCTGGCAATCCACTGTGACGAATCGACATCGAAACACATGGGAACTGTGGAAGAAGTAGGAAAAAAGGGGGTTAGAGCAGACTATGACCGTCGTGACCATAGGTGAATACTATGGTCAAACTGTGAAGACACCCTATTATGAACTTGGGTTGGGGGTTATTGTGGACCCCCCCCCCCCCCCCCCCCCCCACCCCCCCCCCCCCCCCCCCCCCCCCCCCCCCCCCCCCCCCTATTCTCTTGCTATCTGAGCAAGCGACTGACACTAGGCATTGGCTTAGCGAAGATTTCAGGATTGGGGCGGGGCAACCACGATGCGCAGAGTGGGGAGGGGGGTTTCAGTGGTGGGCCAGCAAAGGGGCCAATTTCCCCCATTTTTTTCTTGCGCCCCCCCCGAAGAAAACGACGGATTTTCGCAAAAATCAGCGATTTTGGCCCCCATCACCCAAAGTGGACAATATCAGAAAGTTTGGGCCAAATTGTTTTAAAATCTCAAACTTAGACGTTTGCACCCCCAAATTTCACTTTCCCCTCCGACCCCCCCAAAAATCACTTTCTGCCAGCAAACGCCTGCGAACCGCTATGTTCGTCGGTACATAACACTGTCCATTACAATTAGTCTAAAAGCTGTTTTTTTGAGGGTGCATGGTGCATGAATATGAGATAGAGAGAAGCCCATAAAACTCCATGGTACGAGGGCTCTATTTTACGGGTTTCCTATGCATCTGGTTCAATTTATACGGTACTTTTTTTTCTTAAAACTTAAAACCTGAATGAAATCTGCTGTGACTCGCATTCGCCTCCCGACCTGCCCTGGTTCATCTCAAAATTCGACTGTTAAGTTTTGTAATCTTTCACGAAAATACAAATGCCTTAGATATGATAGGCGAGTGTTCACTTTGTAATTATGAGCATTCGTCGGTATGAAGGGAAGTAAATTGTATCTGTATTGATTAAATAGTGAAGCCAATCTGAAGCCAAGTATCTACCTGAATTCTTTGGGAACCCATACTTCTGTCTAAGTAGCGGTATACTGAGCTTGACGTGAAATCAAAAGTCGTTAACATTCCTAATATATGGTGGCCTTTTATTTTTGAACTCCATCTATTCAACGCCCCAATATCAACAGTCGAGAGATCCCCTAGCAGAACTAATTACTTTTGGAAATTATTAACAATAAGCGATTTCGATAATTCAGCCACTCTTGCACTATACAATAAGCAACCTTGAAATTAGGGAGGGGTCATTATTTACGCCAGGGGGAATGGAGGATTTGAGGGGGAACCCGAAAATTTTTTGTAAGAGAGAAGGGGAACGTGAAATTTTTCACCAACGAGAGAGAGGGGAACATGAATTTTTTACAATGGGGAAGATCAGCATTATCAAGCGATGTGAGGTGTGAAATTGAACGGAAGCGAGGGGGAACGCGGTAAAATTTTGCCGAAAAAGAGTTGAAATCCTCCTATCCCCCCCTGCATAATACTGACACGAATCCCGTAGGTCCCTTGTCGTGTATCCTGAGGGCCAATTTTATTCTGCCCTAACAGTCAAGCAATCATTGTTTCGTTATACTTTATAGCCTTGTTTTGCTTTCCAGGGTCATTTGTTTTGTATAGAGAAATCTAATGTTTTGATGTAACTGCTCCATGCATATTGGTGTCAGTTCGATGCTCTCCCCCAAGTGGCGAAACTTTGGCCAGAACGATAAACTTTCCCTGGACTTTTGGGCTACATCTAGTAGAGGCCATAAAACTGAACTATTTGTATACTTCGTGTAGGCTATATGTGGAATTATTAAAAAGCTGTGTTGGCTCACGATATTATCAGACCTTTATTAGGATATCATGGAGCATAACTCCTCAACCTATTTGGTCTAAATGAAGTGTCTATACCAAGGTTTTTGGGGTCAACAACACAATTAGCATTAGAAATCAGATCAACCCTTCCGATGCATTTTCCAAATAGTACTGCACACTATCTGCATGAAATTGTACTTAACTTCGTCCCTCTTAACCATTTTAAAGTTGTTGGTTAAGACCTCCTTGGACTTCTTAGTTACAAAGCCTCTGACCCTTTTGATTTTGGTACAGGTGGATTGGTATAAGTCTCCTCTTTCCATTGATATCAAAAACGTTCCAACAGTCCTCCATTTGACGTCATAGTAATGTTTGAATGAAGTGATAATCACGGAAAACTTTATTTCTAATGTACGATAGTTGCTAAAAATAAGTCAATTTCTATTTTGAGTTAAAATTAAAGGAATGTGTGATTTTGCTAGGTTTTGGTGTGATTATGAAAGGAAAATCAAGTTTTGTAACATACACAAGAGGTATTAAGTGCATAAAGTATATATATATATATATATATATATATATATATATATATATATATATATATATATATATATATATATATAATATATATATATATATATATATATATTTGATAGAAGTGAAAAAGAAAAATATTATATGGTAGCAACCATCCCCTTACTCCAAAACCGTGTCTTGTCTATACACTACCGAAGGTTAGGTGACCTGACAGATTATTTTGCTCTAAAATGAAAGCAAATGATGGTCCCAAGATTAGATGCAGCCATTAGGTTTCAAATTTATGTGTTTTAGCTGGCCGGATAAAAATCCTGTTGGCAGTGGTAAACACCCCCACCTTCCTCCCCCAGGAAGACGAAGGTTACCTCAGACCTTCAATGGTGGACTTTGCCACACATATGAGGCAAGGAGTCCCATTCAGGCTGATTCAGCCCACCTGTGACATATCAAACACCCTGCCAATGGATGTTTAAACACCCTGACGACGGATGCGTTTAAGTTGGGGGTGGGGCTCACCCCCTATCTCTTCGGGAGCAGGCCGCTGACCAGCCTTCGTGGCTCGTCAGCACATAAACGTCCTCAAGCTGTTCGCCGTCTTTCTGGCACTGACTCCCCGTGGCCAGGGGGAAGGTAATTGTTGTCCGCTGCGACAAAATGAAGGTGGTGACATAAACAAGGAATGCTGTGTAATCAGTCCCAGCCTATGCAGGGAGATTCTTCGGCTATTCGTGTAGTGCCGAGATTGGGACATCGGGCTGATCGCCTCCCGTGTTTCGGGAGTGGACAATGATTTGCGGACAGTCTCCCAGGAGGGTTCCTAATCCCAGACACAGCCAAAAGTCAGAGGGCCATCTGTGGAGTGGCAGCTCTACTTTGCAGTTTGCCGCAAAATCTTCTAGATGGTGCACCATCCACACTTGGATCTGTTCGCCTCAGTCATGAATCGTCAGATTGTGGCATATTAGGGGCCTACTCTTGGAACCCGGATCCCCGGGCAGTCAAACGGGACGCCATGACAGCGGACCGGTCAGGATTGATAGCCTATGCTTGATCATAGCTTCTCCAGGTTACTATGATCCCTAGTGGTTTCCTAGGCCTCTAGATCTGCTTGTAATAGAACAGATCCACCTGCTTGTAATAGAACAGATCCACCTTCCAAAGGGAGGGGCCTGGTAAAAGGTCCTCCAGCCGACGCATTCGTCCCAGAGTGCACCACCCATGCTCCAAACCTGTCTGGTTCATTTCTGCACACTGTACACTTAGGTGGGACTTTCTGAACAGGCTGCCATGCTCACTAGAGCATCATAGGTATACCATGCATGGTGTACCGATAGAGAGTTCGATCCATGCAATTTCTGAGACCGTAGACCAGGTTGGCAATTTCCTCAAGAAGGTCTTTCAGGAGTGGGTTTAACTTAGTGTCCTGACTGTCCAAGGTTTCTTTTTACCGAATAGCCACAGGCCAGACCCGTAAAAGGGCTCGGTGATGGCATGACGGTTTCTTTCAATCCCTTCTTGTCCAATCTGGTGAAGGGTATGTTTACAGATCGTCCCCTGTTCGTGGCCTTGTTCCGGAGTGGAATTTGTCATTGGTCTTGCAATTCTTGGTGTCGGAACAGTTTAAACCCAACCGGAAGCTTAGTTTTCTGCAACTTCCTAGTGGCTTGTGGCTGTGGCTTGTGGCCATAGGGGGTTCGGATATACATGCCTTGTCTACGGACGAGGCCCACCACCGCTTTGAGCGCAGACATGCAGGCTTTTTGGCAAAGAATCAGACTCTTTCTTTTACCCCGAAACCGGTGTTTCTGCCACGTCTCACCTAGTTGCAGACCGGAGTTGCAGAGAGCTCAGAGAAGCTTGCAGCAAGGAACACATTGAGCTAGCTTGATTTCCTCAGTCATCTGAAATGCACACAAAACACCATGATTGGTTGACTGGTTTCTTGGTTAGGGCATATGATTTTCTAGATCACGCTTCCTCATGGGCATTCTATAAAGAGGCCTTCATCCCAGACATTTTGGATAATCTCGGTTGGAGTTCTACTTCCACCTTCCAACAAGACTATTTGTTAGTCAAGCGGGGAGGGGTCTCGCCGTCCAATCCCTCTTGGCTGATCAACCTAGCATCTTGACCCAGGAGCATTAGGCCACTATGGGTGGGGCATTGTCGGGGGTTGCGTTGGCGTTGGCTACCTTCAGCTTCTGCAACCTTCTTCCGCCACCCATTAAGCCATGCAGTGGTATTCTGTGCAAAAGTAAGGTTGTGAAAGCAAGCTAGCACTAGTACAGTGTATTTCCCTCTCAGGAGTTAGAGGGCGATACACTTGAGTATGAAACCTACCTTCCACAACCTTGGGGCACTCACGCAATTTGTTATTCCCCACCTACAAGAAGGTCGTTGGAAGGTTTTGTCTGTTTTGTTTTTTTTTTTGAGAAAGAGAGAGAGAAATATTTTGCGGAAGGCGAATTACAGCGCCGCTTGATGTGGTCCGTGATATTTGGTGCGTGCAATGTCCCGACTATTTCGGGAGTTGGCTCATTTAGCAGTGGTAATGGATTTTTAATAGTCCCCGGGAATAGTAACCAAATGAAATATTTATGCAAAAAGGTCTATCACTAGTACCACACTATTAAATCACACAAGACTCATCAGTTCGAGGACCTGTCCAAGAATAATATTCACTGATTTGACAATAATATTGTAGTTGTTTTCATTATATATATATATATATATATATATAATATCTACTATGCTATACTCAATTATACCTATTCTATTTCTGTCCCTTTTTTATTTCATTCTGGAATAAAAAGTGACAGGATAATTTATAATTTATATTAGCTCACTTCATTAGTATCGAGCACTCGGTCATATGCGATCTGAATCTATTGCTGTAATTGTATATATATATATATAGATATATATATATATAGAGGCATTTTTTTTTCCGTCGACTTCGCCTCAAATTCCATTTCCAGGATGAATCTGACTCCAACGTTAAGGATTCTGATCCGTTCGCTAACCTTCAACCTGAAACCTCCACTTGGACTGCTCCCAATGGAGAGAACAAAATCCTGGACAAAGTTATCAACAAATGCCGGGACGAACTTGAACCATATTTCACGTCCAAGCCAAAAAGCAAAACTAGAACAAACTTGAGTAGAAGTGAAACTACTGCCTTGAAGAAACTCAAAGCCAATCGCAATATTGTGATTAAAAGCGCTGACAAGGGGGGAGCGGTTGTTGTTTGGGACAGAGAACTCTATGTTCAAGAAGCAATGAGACAATTATCTGATGATTCCACTTATACTTTGCTGGATGAAGACCCTACATCAACTAGTCAAAAACTTGTGAGCAACACCATCAAGACTCTTATCAAGAAAAGAGATCTTCCCGCTTCAGCCAAGAATCTCATCAATCCGTGTCCACAGATAGCTAATTTCTACCTTCTTCCCAAACTTCACAAGGCTAACACGCCCGGTCGTCCCATCGTGTCTTCACATTCCTGTCCTACTGTCTTCATCGCTACTGTATCCTTGAAAGTGTTCTCACAGCTATCGTCACTTGGACTTCCAACTTATATCCAAGACTCTCCTCACGCACTCTCCTTCACAGACGCACTCCGCTGTCTAAATGACTTCAAATTGCATTGATCCTGGTCCCAGATATCTTTTACAATGGACATTACATCCCTCTATACCTCCCTTCCTCATAACTCTGTATGACTGCTCTCAAACACTACCTTGAGCAACGCAGACATGACATCCTCCTCACAGCACACTCCTTCGGCTCTGTGAACTTGCCTCACCACCAACGATATTCCAATTCAATGCAGTTTTCAACAATGTTAAAGGGTATAGCTATGGGCGCTCGCATTGGACACGGGTGGCCTGTCTAACCATGGGCTACATTGAAGAAACCATGCTCCAACAATATGACGGCCTTCCCTCTCGGTGTCAAGAGATACATAATGAAACATTCTGGGGATCTTTGGTTTGGATCACTTCAAGACCTTGAGTCTTTCATTAACTATGTTAGCAACAATGATCTATACACTACACCCCATGACATTTCTGACACCAGTGTTGCTTTTCTAGATTTGAAATTGTGCATCAAGGAGAGGACTCATTGTCCCATCAATATCTTACTACAAAGAGACTGCATTCCCACACTTTATTCGTTTTTTGAATTCTATTCCCCTCCCGCCTCTGCCAGAAATCCATTCCTTACAGGCCAGTTTCTCAGAGCTAAACGTATCTGCGCCCAAGATCAGGACTTTGACAAGTGCTGGATGGAAAGGCTTTGTTTCTTTGAAGAAAAGAGTTTCCCTTCAGACATTACCCAGTCTGGGCTTTCAACGTATTCATTAAGTGAGTAGAAATGATGCTCTTCAAAAATCCAGCAAAGACAAATCCAACCGCACTCCACTGGTCCCCGTAACGTTTTCACCCTCGACATCCCCGACTGCCGCAAACATCAATCTTTAAGAACTTCAAAATTCTCCAGCATGATCCTTCTACACAACATATTTTCCAAGATCCACCTGTCACTGCCTTTCGAACATCTCAACCTATCCAATCATCTGGTTAGAGCACCCCCCCTCCTCTCGCTAGCACCAACCATGTCACCAGCCCAGGCACTTTTCGTTGTAACAGGGGTCGCTGTAACATATGTCCTTATTTTACGATGGACTCGCATCTACTCATCCAAGGTCCATCAGGACACTTTGATATCCACCACGACATTTCACATGTACCGCATCTACGTGATTCTCTACATCTCATCTGTACTCGTGCAATTTCTTTATGTCAGGGAGACTTGTCGCAGACTGGCTGCCGGTTTCATCACTGAACACTTACGCTCTATCCGGTGCAATTTTGAGGGTTTTCCCGTCGCTCGTCATTTCAACAAACCCCCCATCCTTCATTTACTATCAATGACATTCGGTTACCGAGTGCTATCCGAGCTGGGGTCACAACACAGACCGCATTATAGCTGAACGCAGACTGATTTTTAAACTTGGGACACCAGTCAACCCAAAGGCCTAACACAAGTTTGACACTTTCAACCATGTAGTTTTGTGCCGCTGGAGCTACTTTGTTTCATCTTTGCCCCTGGCTTCCTGAACTATTTTGTAGTGTCATCAATTTTCACACATTTTAATCTGGCTGTTTACAGGTTTCAGCCAAGCACAAAGGATTTTTTCCCTTCCTTTTTGCCTGAGACTGGAGTCCTTTTTATTGTTCCTTGTCAGTGTTTGAGACCCTTGACCATGGATTTGCAGTATCCCTTTGGGTCTATGGTCTCTCACCTATTGCAATCGCCATCTGTTATAATTGCATTTGGTTTGTTTTTTGGTTGGGTTTTTGTAGTCACTAGTTAAAGGACTTATGTCCGAAACGTTGTGCATCCTTCTTCTGTTCAGGATTGCCATACAGTATTTGGCACTGTGTTCAAACTATTATAACATTTCGACCACATATATATATATATATATATATATAGGTCAAATATTGTTGTTTAATATTTGTACAGACTGACGAATTGGCTAATTTACGTTGAGAACAACTTGTAAAAATTCGGATTAAAAGTGCTTTCTATGCTGAAAAGCAATGATGGCTGCATTTGTAATCCTAAAAATATGTTCGTTTTTATTGACTCCAAAAACATGGGTATAGACACCACCTTTTTGCTTCTAGGCCAATTGGCTGAGCAGTTGTGACCCATCAAAAATATGCAAATGGTATGCCCGCAGGCGGAGTGCCCATCTATCTGTCTTGGGCATTTGGGCCAGACTCCCTTATATAATGTTGCTGTGGGGGGGTTCGCCACTCCTCCCGCACAGCGAGTCTGTTTTGCATTCGCAGCATATGCCGGTACCCATTATACTCCTGGGCGGAGAGAGGCAAGCGAGGTAAAGTGCCTTGCCCAAGTGCACAACACATTGGCGATAGCGGGGCCCGAACCCACAACCTTATGCTTTTGACGCGAGCGCTGATCCGCTGCACCACATGTGTCCCCTTCACATGCCTTATAAAGGTCATTGACCTTTCACCTTGGATATCTGACCAACGCAGCAACTAGAAGGCCGGCAATTTTTTACCTAATTATCCATATATAGGCCTACCAGAATATACAAAAAAAAGGTCATTTTATTAGAATTTGTTCAAGGTTATATAGGACATTAAGTCTCTACTATTACGGTCCTCCCTCAATTTGTTATTCTCCACCCTCAAGAAGGTTGTTTGAAGGTTTTGTTTTTATTTTTTGTGAGAAAACAAATTGGTGCAGTTTCAGGAGTTGGCTTATTTTCAACAAGTGGTAATGAGGCTTCTGGTGTGTTCCAAATGAAATATTTGTCCAAGAATGGTTAATAAGTTATCATCGATATCCACTGATTTTACAATAGTGTTTTGGCTGTTTTCATTATAGATTATGGTCAATATTTTGGTTATTTGATACTTGTACAGACTGACGAATTGGCTAATTTATGTTGAGAAAACCTGGAAAAATTTTGATTAAAAGTGCTTGCTATGTTGAAAGATAATGATGGCATCATTTGGAAGCCTCAAGACACCATCTTCTAGCCCAATTGGATGGGCAGTTATACCCATCATAGGACATATAAAGGTCGTTAACCGTTGACCTTGAATATCTGACCAACGCAGCAACTAGAAGGCGCGACAAAGTTTTTGATAATTATTGATATAGGCCTACCAGAATATACAAAGAACCCTTTTATTAGAATTTTTTCAAGGTTGTATAGGACATGTGTCATATTACGCCTCTACTACTATTCTAGCCCAGATTCGCTTCACCTGATTCATTGTTTTAGCCCAGTGAAGCTGAGCCATTGCTAATGCTAGCGAGACATAGACAATTATGACCGGAACCTGCCTTGATTTCTAGACATAATCGCCTTAGGCTTATTTTTCAAAGAAACTGTAACCCGATATCGCCTGGTCTGCCCACAGAAATGTGTTGGCATGCAGCATGCTACAACCTGCAAATCTTTTTTTGCTAAAGTCCCTGGTATGCGAGGCCCAGGGAATTGCCGAGCACGGGTTCAGGTAAAGGGGTTTAATTAACATTCAGCAGATTGCTTTTTAGTCCGGGTTAAAATTGAGAGAAGTGCCACCTGAAGAGGTGAAATTCTCACGTGTTTTTTCTAGACCAGTTTTTCATGGGGAAGAGAATATCTGAGGTAAACAGGCTGTATCCTGAAAACTTTTCTATGAGGGCGATTTTTCAAAATGGCCGCCAAAATCCCATATAAAGTGTATATATGGCTTAAATTAGCAATTATGACATTGACTTTGACTTCGACGGATTATTCTACAACACCTCCAAGTTGAGGCAAAACGCAAAGGGTGGTGAGTGCGCAGATGTAAAAACTAGTCGCGAGAGGTGGTTGTTCTGATATGAGCTGTTACTTGGCTTTTGAAAACTTTAGAGTCTTGGATATTTTAATGAGGCTGTGAGGTAGTTTGTTCAATTCAGGTACAGTTTGTGGAAAAAAAAAGATGCTTTGAAGCAGTCCTTTTTAGGCTGGTAGCGTTGAAATGCTTTGCTATTTACGTGTCCGGTAAGGCGTTGGCTGGCTGCAAAAACATTGACGCTGGTATGGCGATCTAATCCTAAACGATCCTGTGCATCTTCGTGAGGCGTGCTGCTTTCCTTCTCAGATGTAGAGAACCCCATCCAAGTTGTTTCAACATTTTACTAACACTGCTCGAAGAACTATAGTCCCTAAATGCAAACCTCGCCGCACGGCGTTGTACCCCTTCCAGTTTGTTAACAAGATCAGAAGTATGTGGATCCCAGACGGTCCCTGAGTACTCCAAAAGACTTGTAGGCATTAGCTTTCAAGTCAGTTGGACATGAATGAAGGTTCCACCGAATAACACCAAAGACTTTCACGTGCTCATTCCATTTCAGGTCAAGTGATAAAATTACTCCCAAATACGAATGTGACTGTGTTTCTTTTAATGTTATGTTCCCTAATCTATACGGATGAGTGGAAGGGGTTCTAGCATGAGAAAATTTTAAAACAAAACACTTGTCAACATTAAAGTGCTTTTGCCATGTGTGTTGCCAGGTGGAGAGGGTGTTGAGATCAGTTTGGAGTTGTTTGATATCATCATCTGTCTATACAAAACGCAGCCATCCGCAAAAAGACGAACCTCGGACGTGATGTTATTGGGGATGTCATTTAAATAAACCAAAAACAAAAGGGGGCCTAAGACTGTGCCCTGCGGCACGCCCGAATTTACACGGACCCACCCAGAGTGGTCATCATTCACAACTACCCATTGCTTGCGTTTTGTGAGAAAGTTAGAAATCAATGTATTAACCCCTCGACAAAGAAAAAAGACACAGGAGCGCAACAGAAATATTTAGCACGGCTGTATTGGCCATCGGATAAGATTTATTTGATTGTAAATCATCATTAATAAAGGTTATCAGCCATTATCATTCAATCTGAAACATCAAAGTTTATAAATAGGAATGGAGTGGAACCACCCAAACCAATTAATTTTTCCACAGTGAACCCTACTGGAGAAAAGAACTTTGATACAATATGAAAACAACACAAAAGATAAAGGCGTCACCACCTAATCTCAAATTTCCCTACAGCGGAACCACCGTAGGTAAATCCGGCCCCCCCCCCCCCCCCCAAGTGGCAAAAAGTATAACCTAGGGTAGACCTACCTCCCTAAGAGAATCCCTGAGCGAAAATATCCCAAGACCCAGCGGCCATAAATATAATAAAACAACGATGTTACAAATTTAAGATTATCTGGCATATCATTTATAAACAGAAGGAACAAGAGGGGACCAAGTATTGAACATTGGTGGGTACACCCGAATCACGCTACTTTGTGAAGATATTGTATTATTATAGAAAACATGTGGAGTTCTATTGGTGCAAGTACGAATGAAACCATTTTATTCGGTTCCGTTACTCCCATGGAGACTAATTTTTTTAACATATTCGATTACAACCATATCAAAGGCCTTAATCAAATCAACGAAGACGGCTCCAATATAGTTCCCATTAGCAATGGCAATTTTTCAGCAATTTATAGTTGCAATAGGGCCGTAGCGTTTGAGTGATTTGACCTAAAGCCAGACGCCCTTCATAAAATATCCTTTTGAATAACATAATCATTGAGTGTCTTATGAACGAGTTTCCGAAAATTTTTTAATATTGGAACAAAAACTGGCAAAACAGGAGTAGGTCTGTAATTTTTTTAAAGTCATCCTTATTTCCACTTTTGTATATGGGTACCACCCTTGCGACTTTAACTTCGTCAGGAAAGAGCCGTGTTTTAAAGTTGCAAATGAAAATATTTACATATGACTGGAGCAACTCAATTTTTAGCGTACTTGAGTAATTGACCCTTAAACCATCAAGGCCAGTTGCCTTGTGGTTTGGTATTAAATTAATCTCATCCAGGACTTGATCCACGTGGAAAATATTACAAAAGGAGAATTTTGTACTTGGGCAAAATGATTATTATTGTCCGTTGTGCAATCCTTCATATAGGCCAATAGTATATATTAACCTGGACACTTTTGGTAACAAGCTCATTTTTTCAGGATAGGTCAGGATATGTGTAGAATCACTAATAAAAAAGTCCCCAAAAATCCCCTGGTGGCGTTCTTCAAATACAGATGGGTCAAAAATGGCCGCCATTTTCGTATTGTGTTTTTGTTTTTTTCCAATAATGTCCAAACCATACCAGCTAAAAAAAAACAAATATAAAGTGTCCAAACATATGTTTGAGGTATAATGATTACAAATAAAACACTATAAAGATGAGTTAACCTTTGCAAGTATCCAAATTGCGCACCAAATTTGCTGCCTTTCGAATCCGTCCGTACCAGTGACATCATTGGTGAAACTACTGATTTTCAGTCAGTGTCATGAATAGATTCACACCAGTCACCTGGAATTTTTATTACTCTCTGAAAAAATCAATAGTTTCACTAATGATGTCATCACCAACCCAAATATTGAATGCTTTCTCGCCCCTCCTTGTAGACACAAACCACCTCAATTCTATTTGCATTTCCTGGGACCTTTAATATCCCTTAAATCCCTAAAACCCACTTTTACCCACTTTTCAAATTCTGGGCAAAATCCTCCATTTCAGTGGATTTCATCGCGGCCAACCAGCCAGCCATAACAGGCCGAAAGCTTTCAGCGACACCACAACTCTTACGTCCAAAGGCCACTTCCAGGTGAAGACCAAGGAAGCGGTACGCTCTGGACTTAGTTTATTTTTGAAATGGCTACGTGACATTTCACCCAACTTTCGCTTAGTATAGCTAGGGGGATTTTCAGCTGACCAATGAAGTGGTCCGCTAATGGAAAAATCTCCCTGCCGTGGCCCGGCTAGGTGACTTTTCACCCAAAGATCTAGGGCTACTTCCCGCTGAACAAGGAAGCAGTCCGCTCTGGACTTAGTTCATTTTTGAAAAATCTCCCTGCCTTGGCCCGGCTAGGTGACTTTTCACCCAAGAATTGGGTTAATAATCTAGAGCGATTTACCGCTGACCAAGGAAGCGGTCCGCTCTGGACTTAGTTTTTTTCTGGACTTAGTTCATTTTTGAAAAGTCATGACTTTTCATCCAAAGATCTAGGGCGACTTCCCGCTGAACAAGGAGGCGTTCCGCTCTGGACTTTTCTGAACTCTGGACTTAGTTCATTTTTGAAATGTCTGAGAGGCACTACCCTCCTATAGTATACGTTCTGGTCGCGGCCAGTTTTCTAACCTTAGAGCAACTTCATAGCGATGGTCCAGTACTAAACCTCAACTGACTTGTGCGAGTTGCAGTCAGAAACTGTGCATGATACATACTCTCTAAAACATTAGATATGAACCCTTCAACACCTTATCTTACATAGGTTTCCCGGGAACGAAACAGTGAGTGGGCCAACATTTTGTGCGGACCCGTACGGGTAGTCTCCGCCAATAAATAGGTGGATTTTTTGCCGTTGTGGCTGGCTAAATTTTGCTGGCGTGGCCCGGCCACTTGAAAAAGGTGACTAGTGATTCTAGTTTACGATGCAGATTCCCGGCAGCTTTTGGTCAACACTACGCTGTTGAATACCGTGGCCCCTGAAAATGAACTAATCAGAGCGGAACGCTTCCTTGTTCAGCGGAAGTGCCGTGGTCCCTTTTGGAAGTTCGCTGCCGTGAGCCGACTAAGGTTTGCATCGTGCGGTATTCGTCACCATTTCTGTCGCCGGGAATCACCCGGGCTTACTAAAAAAAGGTTGGCCACCTGCCGGTTTCCGCAAAACCAACGTAAAATTAGGGTTTGAAGGGAAAAACATCAGGGTATGAAAGAGGCCGGGCCTGCCCGGGTTTCTGATCGCAGACCCACAACCCGGTCGGATGTGGTTCAGGTATGACGCGGTAGAAATGAAGGGGCAATGGGCGCCCACACTGCCGGGGACCAGAGTATACTATTAGGGGAGTCTGTCAGGAGCTGGCCGGTTGCGTGGTTTTTTTTGGTTTTGGCGGCTAGAGGTTTTGCGCCAACATTTTTGTAGCCGGCAGAAGGGAACGTTTTCCACTAGTAGTGGATTTTTCCGAGAGCGGCTCTCCGCCGGCGAGAGCTAAAAATGGGCGGGGTTGCCGTATGCGAAATTGGATTTTGATATAGGGACGCTTCGGGTAGCGTTACATTGAGTGTGTACAATAATGTAGCATGCGCAGAGTTCCAAAAAGCCGGCCTGCAGGGGGTTCGGCCTGTCGGGACCAGAACGTATACTAACATGTGGGGCCACTTGCGAGTGGGACTTTGAAAAATTGACAAGACCGGAGCGGACCAGTTACACACATGTAGCACCAATGTCCCGCTAAATACCGAGGCAGTGGTCCGCTCTGGACTTAGTCATTTTTTCAAAAGTCCGGACGCGGACAGTTGAAACCGCATGTAGACGCGATTTCAGGCATAAAAGATCCAAGGAAGCCGGACGCTCTGACTCTTAGTTTTTTTTTCATCTTAACTCCCGAAACACCCCCTGTTGGGACAAGGAATGCGACGAGTTATACAAAGCGTATTGTAATACCAACCTTTGCGTACTGAGAGAACAGCAAAGGGTAACCAGCTACATGAATCTGTTGGCCTAAAGAGAACACAGGGTTGGGAGGAGGGAAGCGATGCAATATCACACTTTAACCACTCAAGCCGCAAGGCCTGGAACACCATCAACAAGCTCGCCGGCCTTAGCTGTCCAGCTAAGCAATGTCCTGTCTCTGCAAACAATCCATCGCTTCAGTACTTATCAACAATGGAAAGTGGCAAAGCCACACATCCACAGGCGAAAGCCCACTCTCGTGCCTGTTAATGCAGAGATATTTAAACAGCTTCTACAAACCTCTCAACCGTCAAAAGCCCCATGTCCCAACCATTCACCTACGATGTGATCACCAGAAGCAAAATAAAAGTTCTCAAGAATGGGGAAGCTCCTGGCAATGACAACATCCATACAGAATTCTTGAAGAATATGGCACTCGAAGCTGTGAGATGGCTCCAACCTCCTCCCGTTCGACTTGCCATGGGAAACATCAAACTATTCCCTCCAGATGGAGACTTCCAAGGTCATTGCAATCCTGAAGCCCAAGAAACCAGGCAAATGACCCAAGAGTTACAGAACCTATCTCGCTACTATCTCACCTCTATAAGCTGCTTGAGCGCTGATACTCGGCAGGATCAATGATACGGTCGGGGCAAATGTTTTACCCGCACCCAAAGCTGGATTGGAAGAGGTTTAATCAACAACTGACCAAGGAACGTACGCCTTGGACTTAGTTTATTTTTGAAATGGCTACGTGACATTACCCACACCTTTCGCTTAGTTATAGCTAGGGGGATGGACTTCAGCTGACCAATGAAGTGGTCCGCGAATGGAAAAATCTCCCTGCGTGGCCCGGCTAGGTGATTTTCACCCAAAGATTATGGGCTACTCCGTGAACAAGGGAAGCAGTCGCCTCTGGACTTAGTTCATTTTGAAAAGTCCCTGCCTGGGCCCGGATAGGTGACTTATTCACCCAAGAATTGAGGTTAAAAGCTAGAGCGATTTACCGCTGACCAAGGAAGCGGTTCCGCTCTGGACTAGTTTTTCTGGACTTAGTTCATTTTGAAAAAGTCAGGCATTCATCAAAAGATCTAGGGAGACTTCCCGCTGAACAAGAGGCTTCCGCTCTGGACTTTTGAACTCTGGACTTAGTTCATTTTGGCAATTCTCTGAGAGGCACTACCCTCCTTTAGTATACTTTCTGGTCGCGGCCAGTTTTCTAATCCTTAGAGAACTCATAGCGATGGGTCCAGTTACTTAACCTCAATGACCTTTGCGAGTTGCAGTCAGAAAACTGTTCATGATAATCTCTCTAAAACCTTAGATATGAACCCTTCAACACCTTATCTTACATAGGTTTCCCGGAACCGAACAGTGGCCAAAATTTTGGGGCGGACCTACGGTAGTCTCGGCCCAAATAAATAGGTGATTCCGTTTTGTGGCCTGGCTAAATTTGCTGCGTGGCCCGGCCACTTGCAAAAGGTGGACTAGTGATTCTAGTGTACGAGCAGATTACCGGCAGTTTTTGGTCAAAACTACGCAGTTTAATACCGTGCCCTGTGAACATGACACTAAGTCACAGATCGGAAACGGTTCCTTGTTCAGCGGGAGTGCCGTTGGTCATTTTTTGAAAAGGTTCGCTGCGTGAGCGGCTAAGGTTGCATCGTGCGGTATTCGTCACCATTTCTGTCGCCGGGAATCACCGGAGCTACTAAAAAAAAAAAGATGTTGGCACCTGCCGGTTTCCGCAAAAACAACTTAAATTAGGGTTTTGAAGGGAAAAACATCAGGTATGAAGACGTGCGGAGCCTGCCCGGTTCTGATAGCAGACCCCCACCGTGGATGTGGTTCAGGTATGACGCGGTAGAAATGAAGGTGCCAATGGGGCGCCCAATTGCCGGGGACCCGAAAAAGTTACTATAGGGAGGAGTCCGGGCGGCCGGTTGCGGGTTTTGGTCTGAGCGGCTAGAGTGGTTTGCGCCACATTTCGTAGCCGGCAGACGGGACGTTTTCACTAGTGGTGGATTTTACCGAGAGCGGCCATCCGCTGGAGAGAGCTAAAAATGGGAGGGTGCCGTCGTATGCGGAAATCTGGATTTGTTAGGGACGCTTTCGGTTTAAGCGTTACATTGAGGTTGTACAAAAATGTGGCATGCGCAGAGGCCCAAAAGCCGGCCTGCAGCGGCTTCGGCCTTGGTTCGGGACCAGAACGTATACTATACATGGTGGAGGCCACACTGCAGTGGGACATTGAAAAAATTGACAAGTCCGGAGCGGACCAGTACACGCATGTTAGCAATTTCTCCTAAATACGAGGCAGGGGTCCCTATGGACTTAGTACATTTGGTTAAAAAGGTCGGAGCGGACCAGTTACACGCATGTAGCGCCGATTTCCGGCTATATAAAGATCAAGGAAACCGACCGCTCTGGACTTAGTTTTTTTCATTCCTTAACTCCCTACACCCCCTGTTGGGAAAGGAATGCGAAGTAGGTTACAAAAGCGTATTGTAATACCAACGGCGATACTGAGAGAACAGCAAAGGGTAACCAGCTAGCTGGATCTGCTGGGCTAAAGAGCCGCACCAGATGGGAGAGGATGAGATCCATATCAACTTTACCCACTCAAAGCCGAAAGGCCTGGCAACACATCACAAGACTCACCGGGCGAGCTGTACAGCTAAGCACGTGTGCCTGCTCTGCAAAAACTCCATCAGCTTCAGTAATTGTCAACCAAGGGGGAAAGTCGGCAAGACACACTAACAGGCGAAAGCCCAACTATGCGTGCTGTTAATGCAGATATTAACAGCTTCTACAAAACCTCTCACCGTCAAGCCCCATGTCCCAACCATTCACTACGATGAGATCTACCGAAGCACTTTTAAAGTTTCTCAAGAATGGGAAGCTCCTGGCAATGACAACATAAATACAGAATTCTTGCAGAATATGGCACCGAAGCTGGTGCGAATGGCTCCAAACTCCTCCGTTCTACTGCATGGGAACATCAAACTATTCCTCCGAGGAAGATTCAAAAGGTCATTGGCAAATCCTGAAGCCCGAGAAACCAGCAAATGACACCAAGAGTTACAGACAATCTCGCTTACTATTCACATCTAGAAAGCTGCTGAGCGACTGATCCTCTGGCAGGATCAAGGATACGGTCGAGGCAAATTTTACCCCGACACCCAAGCTGGATTTGGAAGAGGTAAATCAACAAATGATCAGATAGCAAGACTTTTCAATGATATCGAGACAGCCTTCCAGAAGAAGCAGTAAGTTTGGAGCAGTCTTCATTGACCTAACTTGCGCATATGATACAGTCTGGCACCGAGGCCCTCTACCTCAAGTACTCAAAATCTTCCCTGAGGTCAAGCTTGTCAAGTTCATTATGCTGCTCATCCAAGACAGACGTTTGTCTGGAGACATCAATATGGGCACCGCAGTCGAGTAGTACGCGCAAACTCGGAGGAATGTGTGTCCCACAACGGGGGTTTTTGTTTTTTTTTTTCTGGTCCGGCACCCGTTCGTCAACTATCTACGTTCTCAGAATGCAAAGGAGAGGGTTTCGCAGTGACTCCTACTGCAGAACGGCAGCACTTGGAATAGCTGCTGGACTCATTTGCGTCCTTGAACAGTGCTGCCCGAAAGGACCTAATCACTGTGTAAAGCCAATTCTTCCACCGATGGCCTTGAAACTCAGCAAAAACACAGAACCGTCAGCTTCTGTTTTTCACCTGCCAACGATGCGCAAAAAGAGAACTAAACATCACTCTAGATGGAGAAAAACTGTCCACATGACCCAACACCGACGTACCCTGGCGTCACAATGGACCGCAACCTTTCAATCAACACACCAGGCAGTCGCTGGCCAAGACGCAATCTCGTGTCAACCTCTCCGAAGGCTCGCAGGAACTGGATGGGGCGCATCTTTTGACACTAACGTACATCAACTGTTTTGCCTTGGAATACTCCACTGCTGATACGCTGCACCAGTATGGAGTCACGCTCACATTTTCCACAACAAGATGATGCGTCGGAATGATGCAATGAGACTTGTCGGTGGTTGCCTTTTGGAGCCTGTAGAATTACCCTTTCCAATTCTGTCGGCATAGCTCCCCTAAACTTTAGGAGGAACCTTCAGACGATCAAAGTCGCCAAGAAATTTTGCTGAACCTGGTAGGCTAATCCCACCACCAACACCCTTTGAGGATCAGGGAATTCCACGGAATCATTTGCTACCCAATCATGACACTGCAGTCACAGTATCACTATCGATCATCTTGGATCCATGACATAATGGTCTGAGCAATGGTCATCCTCGTACTTTGAAAACCTGTAAGCAGTTTGTGGACAGCCCCATTCTAGCAAGCCCAAAGGCTGTGACCTCGATAGGAAAGCATATGGGTCAACCTCAACAGTCAGAACTGGCGTTGGCCGTTGGTCGTACAAAGAACTTCTTCACAAGATGGAAGTCGAACAATACCACCAAATGCGTTGTGGAGAGCCAAAAACCATAAGCCACATCCTAGATGACTGTGCGGTTTTACAAGTCCCCCAAGAGGAACCAGGCTGATCAACATGGATGATGAAGACTATCAGTGGTGTAAAGGACGATCTTCCACTTGATTTTGGATGACACGAACGAACGAACTATGGCTGTGGGATCTAGGGCAAATTTCCGCTAAATACCGAGGGCCGTGGTGCGCTCTGGACTTCGTTATTTTTTCAAAACTTCGGAGCGGACCAGTTACACGCATGTAAGCCGGAGTCGGCTTAAAGAATAAAGGAAGCCGACCCTATGGGCCAATTTCCCGCTAAGACCGAGGCAGAGGTCCGCGCTTCGGGGACTTAGTCCTTTTTTTTCAAAAAGTTGACTTAGCAATTTTTCAAATTGTAGATATTTTGTCAAATCTTAAACATTGGATTTTAGTGAATGAAAGGCCAGCCGCACCCTACTCGAATTCACCGGAAGCTACACCCCGCCGTCACTTTGGCAGAGAAATTTTGACGGTGAAAAAGATTCCACGTTTCCCACATGTGACCGACGTGGTTCCATCACGTGACCGGGACTTGATTCAATGTATAAAATTATAAAATGCAATCAGCTTTTCAGGTAAGTATTCAGATGCCTCAGTGGATAGGGCGATGTGGACCGAAGAACAGACGCTACACCAAACCGCTAGGATTCCGGATTCCAGGGTTCGAAGTCCCCATCAGGTAAAGTCAATTTTTGTTCTTTTTCGCTACATGTTCTCACGTGATAACTTCACGGATACCGTCCCACGTGGTACGCGGCACTTGATGATTCGTTGGGCGGGAAGGAAACTGGCTTGGGTATAAAAGGAGCGAACGCCAGCGCTCTGTTCAGTCTAGCAATGAAGCTCTACGGAAAAGATATCTGGATAGTGTTCGGGGGGGAGGGGGTAATGAAGCGACAGCTACAACATTCTGAAGAAGAGATGGTGGAGAGAGAGCGTGTATGAGAGGGGGGATGCGGGAGAGAATGCGGGGAGGAGAGAGAAGAAAGAGGAAGGGAAACAGCTCCGAGGATGAGCTGGAGCGGGCGGAGAGAGAATTTTGGGATCTGGAATTTTAGAGGAAGGGGAAACGGGAAGTATGTTGAAGACGAACAAGGGCGAAGCAGAAGAAGACAATGGCCAGCCCACGGCCTGTATTGCTGCGGGGGAGCGGGTATAGGGCAGAGACCGGCGCATCAACTTCAGTGGCGCCGGCGCTCTTCCAACTGCTTTGGCCAAGCCAAAGAAGGCCAGCAGACGGGGGGAAAAAGGGGACGGTCTCATCCAGTCCATCGGGCAAGGCTATACTGCCCAGAAGGGACAACCTAGGCCTTGTATCCCAAGGATAGTTTTGCCTGATGGGATGCCATGGCAATGCTAAACAAGATGTTGCGCCGATCTGGCCCACCCTTCGGCCGGCAACCACTTCAGTGCTGTTACCCACAAGTCAAGCCTACATCTACCGTTGGCACCTGGCCAATAAAACCATACATTCAGAGGCCTTCATCCGACGGTATTGACCCGGTGTCATAGTTTAGAGCGTCCGGTCGTTTAGGGTCCGTCGGACGGTAAGGTTTAAATCTGAGACTCCGACGGATACCAACTTCTATATCTCATTGTCCTAGATGGCTCCCTTTTAAAATGAGCGGCCCTTAGGACGCGTTGTTATAAGTCGTTTTGGTCACGGACATACGGTTAAGGGTCAGGTCCCCCTCGGACACCAAGGTTTAAATCTGTGATGAGAGTCCGACGGATACTAATGTTTATGTATATGTCCTTAGACTCCGGAGTTAAAATTAGAAAGTCCAGAGGATGTTGTGTTATTAATTGGTGTTTTTGTCCGAGGAAATTAAGTTTAAATCTGGAGTCGACGGAGACCGAGTAGTAGACTATTTCATTGTCTGGGACTCCTGTTTAAAATGGGAGCGTCCATAGGAGTGTGTAATAAGTAGTTTTGTCCACGTCGGACAGCTAAAGTTAGTTTTTAAGTCTGAGAGGCGACGGACAATAAGTCAAAGTTTTCATTAGCCTAGGACTCCTGTTTTAAAATGGAGGCGTCCCATAGGACTTTGTCTTATAAAACTGTTTTTGTCCCGTTGCATTTTGAGACAATGAAACATTTGAACTGCAGGGTCCGTCGGACTCTCGACTTTAAACTTAGTGTCCGAAGGACAAAAAGAAAACTATTACACACAGTTCCTAGGGACGCTCCATTGGTAAACCAGGAGCTCCTAGACAATGAAACTTGAACTCAGTGTCCGTCGGTCTCTCAGATTTAAACCTTAGTGTCCGACGGACAAACCAACTTATCATACAAGAATTCGAATGCTTTTGCTTATATGATTTTACACCCATTATCATTGTGCATAAATGTATTGAGAACTTCTTTGAGCTACTTGTGAAAATTGGGGTGACATGATAGTCTGATAGTCTATTACGAAGAATGGGTTTGTACTTTGGTCAATATATCATATAAAATAAATGTGCATTTCTCCCCGTTTGTGGAACCTTTGACCCATGTATGATGACCTTTGACCTAAGATTTGTTCTGTTCCCAGGTCAGCTGTCTTTTGACCAAATGTGGTCATAGTGCATTTCTAGGCTAAATTGCCCTCAAGTAAACTTTGACTTTTTTGGGTCACTCTCAAACTCTGCAATGAAAGGTTAGATAGTCCTCCTTACATCATGCCAATTATCAGCCCCATATGTCAAAAATAACGAAAACGCCAGAGCCGTACAGACCAGATCGCAGGACAGACAGATCTCATTTTTAGTAGTATGGATATAATTATATAGTGTGTTTTGAAAGTTTGGACAGGTATTTTGGAAAAAAAGTGCCCCATTCCAAGAAAGCGACTTTGAGAATATGACCAAAGGTTTATTTCCATATGATATAATTAAGGGCATGAAAATGAAAATGAAAAACCTGGCCAAATCACCTTGGTAACATCATAACAAGTAAAATCAGGAACAACGATGCCATTTTATAGACGCACCCCAGATCATGTGTTGAGAGCACTTTCACTATTTGTTCAAAAAGGTGGGGAGGCAGCCTTATGAGATTGTTTATTGCAATATTTTAAAATTACTTCAAATGTGCAAGCGATTGATGGAAAAATTTCCAATTTATTTTTTTGAGGATTTAACGGCAGTTTGAAAACCAAATGACCCAAGCCATAAGAAATGACATTGGGAATTTCAAATCAAGTTGAAATCTATTCTGATGATGTCAATAAGCCACTTGGAAATTAAAAACTTAAAAAAAGAAAAAACCTAAAAAATTTCAAAATTAAAAAACATTTTTGTTATTTTGTTTATTTTAAGCGGCATTATTTGTATTCTATTCGTGCTAAAAGTCGGCAACTGTTGAAAAAAACCCTGCAAAAGTTTTTTACCTACAAATTAAAAAAATAACACTGTCTGCACTGTACCAATAATTCAAAATGTGCAACTTTGTATTGGAAAACACAAGGTTTAAATAATTTGCAGGTGTGAATTAAAGAAAAAGTTACCCAAGTCAATCGGAGTTTTACTCAATTGTAAGTGTTTGCACTCCACATTTTTGAAAACTACTGCCAAGTAACTTTCGTAATCCCCCCTGGCACGATGGCATTCTGGAATGTGACCTAAGTTGACCTTTGGACGTGATCCATGACCGGTGAATCATCCACATATGAAGAAACCCCTATGCATCTCAACCCCAATTCTGGGTGTAAATCGGACTTAACTTTTCGAAGGAGGAACGTGAAGAAAACGAAAACTAACGCAAACTAGAATTACCACCATATAGAGCTACACATACGACATGACCTCAGAGGACCTTTGATCTTGTATCTTGAACGTTGAATCATCCCAAATTCCTACTGAAACTTAAACCCAGTCTGGTTTGAAATTGGACTTAACCTTTCGAAGGGGACTAAAAAACATGCGGACATGCGCGCAATCGCAAAATACCCCTCTGCTTTTCAGGCCAGGGGGTAAAAATGGTAACCATAAAAAAAGAACGGAATATTTGCATGAGAAAAATGTCATTCAGATCGTTTCATATTTTTGTATGATGGACCATTTGAATTTCGAATTTTAGAACCTCAAAAATGAGCTTCGAAAACAATGTTTTGAATCAGTATTCTCCAATTATCATAAAGGACGTTTGTCAAAGAAAGCTTATTTGATGCAGGGTTAAAAATGCAATGTAATTGCATAATGGACCACTGTATGATAAAAAGTAATAATTATATAAGTCGAAAATTATAAAGAAATTAAGAATCAAATATAAAACAACCACAGGGCCAAAAAAAATCAAATTATTACACTCAATTTGCAAACGCATATGAAGTGAAAGTAAGCGCAATGATGGGGATTCGAACCCGTGCTTATTAATCAAAACCCATAAATAACACAATAAACAGCTAATATACACATACTACGTGTAGTTTGACGGTCTTACCATGCCACTACACAGGACTGCTCGAAATCGGCGTGCATTTTAATTCACGAAATGCCTCGTCTGGTAGTGTTTCTATAGTAAATATTTATAAATATATTAAGGTCATAGGACTTCATGTCACGGTAATACAGAGTCCTCGGACCTGGGGACGCTCAAATTCGTGATAGTTGTAATGAATCGAGTTGTCCCCAAAATAGAGTGTCCTAGTCTATTACCATAATGTGTTTCAGAGCCAGTTAACTCATCGATATCTTCAGCATAGTCTGTATAGGACAGCTAATATGTAATGAGGGTCCATAGGAACATCAGTTCCAGTGACGCGAGTGTCCTACAGACAGTGGTTCCAAAGACCGATGGTCCCACGCGACAACGGGGTTATAGAGAGCAAGTGTCAGATGGACAGTAGGTTTCAGAGAATGGTGTCGTAGGACAGACAGCAGGTTTTCCCCAAAGAAGACTGGGCGTCCGTAGGGACGCCCAGTCTCTGGGCCTGGAGGATGAAACCTGCTGTCTACCGGACAATTTTATAGGATAGGGACATCAGTTTCTTTACACCGGTCCTAAGAACAAGTATATTCACGTTAGGTCATGAATTGAAGCCACAAAATGAGTAAAATTGACGGATTCGCAGGATACCTCGCCTCATAAAAAAAAGTTAAGGTGCCACAGCGCCATCGTGCGGCAAAGTCATTGCAAGCCGAACAACAGCCTGGTTCGATACGCTCGACTGTTAACAATGGACTAAAGCTTTGCTTCCCATCTCTTTTAGTATATTCGTCTCACGCCATCGTCTCTAAGGTCGCAGTTTTTACGGATAGGTTACGGAAAGCTACTTACAAGGTGGAAATAATTGTTGGAACAAATTGAACAATTTTCGAAAAAATTGTTCCCAGTCCTTCAACAACAAGTTGATTGAGGTATCGTCATCGGCAGTCTTGCCAATTCCCCCATCATTGATGATGGGGTTGGGTAAGGGTAAGTTTAAATGGCTGGTTGGGGCTTCGATTGGGTGATAACAGGGGGATTGTAGTTTCCATTATGGACCAAGGGTAAGTGGTGAGGGGATTAGCTCAGGCAGATATAAAAAACGCAAAAGCAGAGGGTATGGAATAAATTCACCAAGTCTTTATTAAAGTTGTATGCACATTATCTCGGAGGCGTACTCTCTAATGTCAGATAATCAATCTAACTTCCTCTCCCAACTTCTCAACTCACTAGTAAAAAAGTGAGGATTGTTTCTCCTCCACAAGACTATTTACCCAATCAGAACATCCGATGAGTTGTCGATGAATACATAATTACTCCCTATTGTTATTGTGCAAGGATGATTAACATTTAGGGGAAGGGTTATTGTGGGTTGAGAGCTATGGATGATGGTCTAATTAATCTTAAAATTTGACAGGTTGTTTCCTAAAGAATTTGAGGATACCACCACCCCAATATGGACTTATAAGACTAGACCAAGAGAACAGGACAAGATCTCTCTTGTGTATTTCATTAGGATGGTTCTCAATTTGATTTCACATCTTTGGAATGGCCCTCAACCCCGATTGTTCCATTGCTCCACACTCGATAAGACAAAACAAATATAAAACAACTATAACTTAAACACAGTTATTTTAATAATAATGAGTTCTGTCCTCTTATATGATAGTAGCAAAATGGTAAGGACTTTTGGTGGACACCATTTCTCTTGCACATGCCAGTGGAACGAGCAAGTCTGATGTCTCGAAGTTCATGCGAAAATGATGTCTCCCTCCCCAAGAAACACAATGCGCTTTACAGGATGTGCATTGATTAATTAAATAGCACTAACTAGCAACATAATATGAGTGGCATTGTGGTTCTTGGGGAACTTTTAATTACCATTGAAGCCTTGCATTATAATTTTACATAAAAGCGAATTGAGTCCCAAACCATAGTGATACATTTCGAGAGATACTTCTTGCGGAAAGTCAAATTAGATTACAGTGTATATTATCTATTGATTTGTGAGAAAGACGGAAGACATGATTGTGAGTGGATGAGTGAGTGAGTGAGTGAGTGACGTGAGTGAGTGAGTGCGTACTGAGTTGGAGTGAGTGAGAGGGAGAGCGCTCGCACGCAGTGATGTAGTAAAAACGCCCCGAAGCAGCTCGAGAGAGACGAGAGAGGAGATGAGAGTGAAGATACTGTGTGTGTTATCAATACAGAGTAACAAATGAGATACACTTGACGTTAAACATCGTATTTGGGGTACTGTGGCTATTTATTGACTCACACTTTGATAGTAGTGAAAGCTTTTGATTGCCAATCAAACAAAACAGGACATCTGTAGCTAACCAATTGGAAGTGGCAATCTGTATAATCATATGGACAGTTTTTGAGTGACCGATCCGTCAAGCATGTTTGCCTTGAAATCCAATTCTGCAAAACACAAGTACAGTTTATTAGATAAATTAAAATAATTCATCTCTGCACAATGTACATTTGGTTTTGATATAATTAAAGAATTTTAAAAAACATAAAAAACTACAAAAATTAATTATTGTTTGTATTTGTTGCTATTAAAGTTCTGACTCCAGAGATTTTGAAATAGTATTTTTTGGTGTCATAATGAAAATAGTCGGCTAGAAAACTAGAGGATGGTAACAAGGAATGCACCAACTTCCGAAAATTCGTGATGAGTCGGATTTTTGTTTTGAGGCGTGAAAATTTATGTGGTGTTGCGTTCCCATGGGGTGCTGTGTATGACAGAAATCCGCACCCGGGAATTTTATAAAAAAGTTGTGATTTTCTAGGTGAGGAAATTCGATGGCTTGGCAATTCACACGGTGAGTGGGTGTGTGGAGGGAAATTGTGGCATGCGGAAAGACGCGATTTTTTGGCAGTTGGGGGCGCCCTCTTCGGGAGGTCTCTGCGTCAGCCTTTTTTAAATAACATGGCCTCATATTAAAGTCTCCGTAATTCAATATTTTGGATTTTCGGCCATGTCGGGTCAATTGCTATGCTTGTTTCTATAACTTTTTTTCCTTGTTGCAGTCTGTTCCTTGAAAATTCGCGACTGTTTTGTAATCCAGCTGTTTTGACAGCTTTTATTTTTTTGTATCATAATCTTGTATTTTTTATATGTCTGTATATGCTCAGTGTGTCTCAATATGTAAAGAAGAACCATAGAAAACTGAACGTGTGTAGTTTTTGTAAGAATTTCTACTATAAGTGTTGTAGTAATTTATCTGTTAAAAGAATTTCGACAATGATAAGGCGTATTGCACTTGTAAGGTCTTGTAAGGTCTAATCTTCATTTACCGTTAACCATTATAATGAAGACCAAAAGAGTATTGTTAGACTTAATAGGAACATTCGAACTTATCTATAATAAAAGATAGATCAAAACTAACTTTTGACGATTTAAAATTAATCCGCGTTGACAGAAATACAACTTTTAGATAATGAAGTAATTAGTGATTCGAATTTATTTCGTGTGATGATGAACTAACTAAAGAAATTAGTAAGGCTACGGGATCAAATTTCAATTTTTACGCAAACCTACATCTAGGAGTTTATATATAAGAAATTCGAATCTCTGAAAAAGACTTTTCTTCGTGAATCTGCCATAAATTTAACATATAGGCGTTGGAACGTTGGTCAAAGGCAAAGCTCATGAGTATTTTCAAATGGATGGTTTACAATCTGAATTAAAAACTTAAACAAGAGGTGAGGTGTTTTTATATATAGATGAAAATATTTACTGATATGTGAGAAATATTGCATCAAATTAAACACCCAGGCTTACGTTGAGAGTCTTTTTATCGAGAGAGGAAAGAAGAAATCAAGAATATCATTGGTTGGTATAATATATCGACCCCCTGATCAAGATGTTAAAAGAATTAACGCAATTTGCTGATAGTTTATGAGTATAAATACTAAGATGAGACAAATTAGGCTACCATTGGGGGACTTTTAATTGTAAATTTATTAAATGAAGAGGTCCTGTACCAAACTGTGATTGTAATTAATATTTTACATCTATTCAAATGTACCCGAGTAACCAGACATACGGAGACTTACCCACTAAGTCGGCAAATCTAATTGACAATTATTTTACGGATTTTCATTCAATTCATTGCAAAATTATAATAATTATATTATATGGGACTAAAGTGATTTAATTTACCCAATTTATTTCTAACAAATTAATTGTGATAGAAAAAAGAGATTAATCGAGTGTACGGAAAATACGTGTATGAATATCAAAATGTACAAAAATACTAAAACAAAAATGCTGATGTCAATTGGAAAGGTTTTGTTCAATCTGTGATGAAATACTTCATTATGCAAAATTTATGAATAAGTTTCAAGTGTTATATGATGAATGTATTCCGATTAAATGTTATTAAGAAACGTAAAAAAAAGAAAACAATCCATGTAGGCCTTGGATAACCCATCTTAGTGACAGTATCGAAAAAAGGAAACTGATTGTACAAGGAAAATCAATACAGGAGGGACCTAGTGAGAAAGAAAATTTGTTCTTAATATTAAAACCTACCGTAACAAATTTAAACACATTGCTTAAAATTGGCGAAATATTATTAATTATTTTAGTGTTCAGTTAGAAAATGAAAAAAGGCAATATGGAAAACACCTGGAAAATTTTTAAATAGTTTTCTTAGATCCGCCAGGAAAAACCACCAATCAAAAGTTTACGGTCAATGGATGCCAATTTCCGACCCCATACAGATAGCAAGCGGATTTTCATCAAATATTTTGCTAACGGAGGTCCTTCCACTGTCATTCGAGTATTAAACATTATGGTAATGATTCTATTCTTATCTACAAAAAGGTAAAAGCAATACTGCTTGCTTCAGACTCACGGACAAGAGGAAATAGTAAAGATGATACGAAAATTTGGAATTAGAAAAAGCCCGGGTATTGACGGAATTAAATCTTTTAGTCAAACAAATTGCGAACGAAATTTCACTACACTTAAAATTATTGTTAACATTCGTCATGTGTACTGGAAATTGTCCCCGATGATTTTGAAGTTGCAAAGTTACTCCCATCTACAAAAAGGGGACAATCCCGAGGTTATGTGTAATTAAACCTGTTTCTGTTTGCCATGTTTTTTCAAAAATAATAGAACGAATTGTACATGAAAGGTGTTATGATTTTTTAAGTAAAAACAATATTCTATATTAATAAGGACATATGGAATCGTAAACAAACATTACACATAATGGCTGTATTAGACTTTACAATTATAAACAAAGCAATGACAATAAGATGTATACTGCCGATATTTCATGGATTATCGAAGGCCATTCGATACCATTCAATCCGACATTTCTAATTAAAAGTTATAATTTATCAAACTATGGTTTCCGTGGAGTGTCCCAGGCATTGGTTCTCCAATTATCGTTCGAATAGAAAACCAAAATTGGTTTCATTAATTCAACATTGGCAACCAGTGAATCTGTAAAATGCGATGTACCTCAGGGCTCAATTTAGCCCCTTATTTTATTATTTACATGATGATATCTGTTTTACATCAAAAATGTAATCTTTTAATTTTATTGCGGATGGAAGACTGATTGTACTCCAAACCCAAACCTTGATAATTTTGTATAATATTCAAAATATGAAGATCAAAGAAAGTGTGTAACTGGTTAAATGCAACAAAAGATCACTTAATGCAGCCAAAACAAACCTTATGTTTATTGGAAGACCACACCAAACTAAACAGATTTACGATAAAAAACACATTTATACCTTGATGTGGATGGGAAATTAATTCGTGTGCCGAGCCAAATTCTGGGAATTATTTAGATTCCAATCTTACAGGATACCACATATTAAAGAATGCAGTAAGCATGCTCAAAAAAATGGGGTGTTTTGAACAAAATCAAACATTTCTGGCCTTGAAAACCTGTTATGGTATCAGTTGTATTGCTCCCTATTATGCCTAATAAATCAGGTTATTTTGCTCTGGGGAAGTGCAAATAAGGAATATGTGAATAGAGCTTAAAAATACAGAAGAGAGGGCGTTAAGAATTCTTCTAAACAAGCTCTTACTTATGTCATACTGAACCACGGGTTAGAAGGTACAATGCCCTTGATATTTATAGTTGTAAAAAAAGACACTTGGTTTATTTTCATGTATAAAGATCACAATTTGGTTTGCTTCCAAATTCCTTGATTCTATATTTATAAGATTAGGTAGCATCCATAGTTATAACACCAGAAAAAAAATTAACTATCGCCTTGAAATTCATAGAATGAGAAGTGTCATTACGACAGGTCCCAAGTTTTGGAACAGTTTGCCAAACGAATTAAAAATTTGCAATAATATAAACCAATTCAAAAATAAAATATGTTGTTATTTGCAAAACTATAGATGATGATTTATTGATTGATCAAATTATCCAACGTGCCATATGCTCAACACATTTATATTTGTATTTAGTTTTAAAATTTGCAATAATTATTATGTGATATTTTTGATACCGTATTATTATCATGTCTAAAATTATCTGAGTTCTATTTGAGACGCCTGTATGTATGTTTTGTTTGGTGTGGCCATTTATGTATGTGTATTTGTTTTTGTACTTGTTTTTATGTAATTGTAATTTATTATTGAATAGGTGGTGCAATGTTATTCAGGTCTTGTGCCTATGTTGCATCTCCTCCATCCTTTACTTGTTTTGCTTTTGTAATTTTATATATATATTTAATATTGTTTGATGTATTTTGATGGAAATAAACTTGAATGATTGAATGATTGAAAAAATCATGAAAGAAAGTTGTTTGGCAGACTGTGACCTAACATCTTTGTGCAGAAACAAAACCTAACTTACAGTAACTTGCCGCGTAACCCCATTTCTATTCAATTTACCGTGTTGTTAGCATAGGTCGCTAGACCCCCTTCTTTTGTATTTTTCTAAATACATGGTAGTAAATTGAATAGAAATGAGATCCTGCAATAAGTTCTGGATCTTGGTTCTGCACAAAGATGTTAGGTCACAGCTTACCAAGCAACATATCCACCATGAGTTTTGTTCACATTAGTTTCAATAAATGATGAAATATACAGTCAAAATTATTGAACTCACAGTAGAACCTCAAACTTTCATTTAATCGCGAACGAGGCCAGCTCAATTCAAACTGGGTAGACATTTCATATAGGAGTCCCAAGTATACAAATGAGGTTGCCATTGATTCCGTCCTGTGCTACTTAACAACATCATACAGAGCATGACGGAATCAATGGCAATACCTCACTACGTACTTGGGGCTTTTATGTGAAACTTCTACCCTGAACTGGGCGGGGATAACGAGTCTATAACGCCTGACATCTTTACAGCTGCATGGACAGTAACAATGGCTTTGCAGTACCAGGTGGATTTACTTCTCAATAACGCCACTATTTGCTTGAGTCAATGCAGTATAGTGTATGTTCCTTGATCACTGATATTCAGAAAAGAAATTTAGATGGCATTTTATTCATTTCATGAAAATGTGCAACCTTTACAATTGCCATACCCAATAAATGGTAATTATAATATCTATTATTATTTATAGTGGGAAAATGGTTTACTTCTGCGAAGTATGTAATCAAAATGAACAATTTTTCCTTTGAACCCATGGCCAAGAAAGCACGCGCCACCTTCGACCACTGATCTCTATACAATGGATTGGAAACCTGGGCTTCGTAATTCAGGCACTGACGGCCCAATCTCCGTCATTCCTGTTGTCATGAAGATTTTTGAAAGACTGGTCCACAATCAATTGTATTTCCATTTAAGTCAAAATAACTTTCTCTCAGCTAACCAATCTGGCTTCAGACCAAAGCACTCCATTCTCACAACTTTGGTTGAAGTTACCGATTTTCTTCTTAAAAACATTGATGCTGGTCATCTTGTTGGGGGCGTTTTTATTGATTTAAAGAAGGCCTTCGATACGGTCAATCACTCTATTTTAATTCATAAACTAAAAACTTTGGCATTTATGGTCTGGAGGGCTGGATTGGTTCACATCGTATCTTATTAACAGGAGGGGCAGGCAGGGCAAATGGGTGATACTTTGTCTAGATTTGCTTTGATAATTATGGTGTTCCACAGGGTCAATATTGGGTCCCCTTCATTCACACATGTACATCAACGATCTTCGCTTTGGTTGTCTCCAATACACACAAAATTAACCTCTTGCTGACGACACGGCTGGCAGTCTTCTTTTCTCCCAGAGATATTCATGAACTCACAATCATCTTAATCTTAATTCTGATCTTGAAAATGCAAAAAAGACAAAGGCCATGCTATTTTGTTCAAGTCGAAAATTGAATAAGACAACAGATCTTAGTCTATTTCTGAAAGATGTTCAGCTGGAAAATGTAAATTCCTGTAAATATCTTGGTCTTATTCTTGATCAAAATTTGAAGTGGGAACCACACATTAATCAAGTTTGCCTTAGTGTCAAAGTACATTGGGTTGTTTTACCGTATTAGGGAGTGGTTAGCAGCTGATTACCTGAATATTCTCTACAAAGCTCTGGTCCTTCCTAGAATAAGTTATTGTGATGTTGTTTGGGGGAATTGTAGTCAAATACTTAGTTAGGGTGGAGCGTCTTCAAAATCGGGTTGGGAGGGCCATTCTTAAAGTTCCAGTCAGGACTCCTTCTTCCATCTTAAGGGAAAAGCTAGTTTGGAAACCCCTGAATGAACACAGAAGGGAAAATCTTTGTATCACGGTGTTCAAATGTCTGGCTGGTCTCATTCCACAGAGTCTTCAGGATGTTTTTACTTTAGTCAGGGATAATCATGGGTATAAAACAAGGGGGAGCACTCAGGGAAACATAGCCTTAAAGTTCAAACCCAAAACAGAGGCTGGCAGGCGCTCATTCTTATTCAGGGGGACAAAAGCATGGAATTCCCTATCCACTTTTCAAAAATTCCTCTCCCAAGTAGTGCTGAATGTGTAACCCAGGCTAAAGAAGAAATGAAACAAACAAACAAACAAACGGCCATATTGGTCATCCAAAAGGAGCCCAAGCAGGTGGTAAGAGCCGGTCATTATACAAAATTTGTTTCCATTGAAATGCGGATAAGCGACATAACAGACTACAGAATCAAGCCAATTCATTGAGCTCATTGTATTTGCGCGTATGGGATAGCATGTCTCTAAAACGTGCACCCGGGATACAACTTCTGTCTCTGGAATGCTATTTTGTTCGGTAGACCAAGATGTCCGCCCTTTGCTCCATTCATCTAATATACAATTACTGTTGTGTAGCCAATCCATTGTATAGAGATCAGTGGCTTCAACAATTCTACGGACTAGTCATTTGAAAAAGTTTAAATTTCAAATGGTCATATTTAGAAGTGGGTTTGGTCAAGTCCTCACTATCAGCTAGTGTCGTAGACCCATTGGCAATTAATTCCATAGTCTATCTGCACAACTGTGCGTTCGTAGACATGTGAGCTGATGTGTCTAACAATACGATATTCTTCGCCGGTGAGGGGTTTGTGCTCTTTTAGACGTTGCTTTCTACGACTTCATTCGTCCCCGGCATGGTTGCAGATGATGTTTTTTGATGATGTGCGAGTATCTTTTGAGCACAGAATAGCTTCCTGAAAAGCTTTTCTGTAGCGTTCGTTGGTTACACTGTAAACAATAGGATTTATTGAAGAATTTAGCAATGTAGTCGCTTTACCCAACCACGACAAAATAAATGGTACATTTATATATACGAAAAGATCCATTCCCGCGAAATACACGCGAATTCAAAGTTGAGAATTTGAAATGGCCCCAGACAGAGAAAGAAAATAGAAGTGTTGGCAATCAACATGCGCGCAATCTGGCGTCTCTCATTAATCGTTCGGTTTCCATCAGCAGACGAAGAAGGCATTCTTCTTCTGAGCGTCAGTATGATGTTGAATATGAAAAACAACATGTGCAGAGGGAGAGCAAAACTGAACGAAATCGATCATGTAAAGTACAAGAATCGCCCAGGATGTACGTGCATTGCAGATACACACCCTTCTAGGATGATTTGAGAATTTGGTATCTTCTGGCCATTTGAGACAAAGAAAGATCGTCGTGGAACTGTCAGTTGCAAAGCTAGACAGTAAGAACGCAAATAACCAGCTACATGTGATTAGTTTAATGGCTCTACCTTTTCCCGCAATCTTACGGTGATAGAATGTATGACAGATAGCCATGTAACGATCGAACATAACAAGGGTAACGATGAAAACTGAGTTAAAGTAGCAACCATATCCGATAATACCGGCTATTGCACAGCCAGCACCAGTTTCAAAACTAAACCCGAGATTTAAGGGAGAGTTGTAGTATGAGTAAAGGTACTGCGTAACGCCACACACAAGGACAACAGAATCACTGACCGCTAGATTTGCCAAGTACAGATTGGTAATAGTTCGCATTGCCGTAACTTTCGTCAACACGTATAAAAAGACTCCGTTGCAGGCGAGGCCAATAAATGTGATAATCGGAATGACGATGTTGATAAAGACCCGTAAACCATTCGGATACAGAAACTGAAGAACTTCTTCACTACTAAAGTTGATATCACACTTCAGCAAACGGTCAGACGTGTTACTAGCCATAACGGGAAACCTTTCTATCTACTCTTTCTTTTTGCACAATAACCAAACTGGTCTTCTTCTTAGCGTATCCACAAATCATTGATAATGGCTTGTGGTGGTGCCAGGATTTATTCAGCTGAGTAAGCTGGTCCTTGTGTGTATCAATGATACGGACGCTCCTAACATGGCCCGCTTTTTATTGAGACTGGGGGCGGATTAAAACTGGTTAACGTGGTTGTGTGTCAGCGTAATAGAATATTTATTAAAATTAGTGGGGTCCAGTATGCAAATAATTTCAGAAGCAGTATCAATACTAATAGATTTTTAAAAGCCATAATTATTTGCGTATCAAGAGCTAAATTAAAAATTAAGTGTGAACCCTTATTATAAAATTACAATATGTTGCCAACTTAATCAAAGTATTGCGTAACATAGTCTTTGAAGTGCGAATTGGTCGCTGCTCTGACTGAATTACACGATTATAGTGTTGGAAGTGTCCTTGCACGCTTGCCACCTGCCTTTTAACCCTTAACGTGACTATGGTTCAGAAACATGGTCAATAACTAGTACACCACGTTTTATTTACACAATAAACATGTAAATATTACATCACGCATTACCTAAAGCCACACACCGCGTGTTTTTGTTACACAACACGTAAAAGTAACACTATAAATGCAAATCTTACACATTTTCAATGTATTTTTTACATTGTATCAATTTTCGCAAGCATTTTGTGTAAAACACACATATTTGGTAAAGAGTAAATTTAACCTAATAGGTACTGCATTTTTTTACAAAAATGTTATGTTCCCTATTTTTACACAACTTGAGTTATTTTACCAAAAAAATGTTAAACAACATTTTTACATATTGTTTTTCTCTGTGTAGAAGCAATCAATTTTGAGAATCAAACTCAACTTCTAGATTGCAGTAAAAATGCAAATTCCCCGATTAATTAAAACACTTATTTTGTTTTAAAGGTGCAACGAGCGAATTCACATAACAGGTGTCCTTAAAATGTAAAAATTCCGATTTTTATGTAAAGCTTTCTATCAAAATATCCCTATGTGAAATGATTAAGCTGAGAATAACTTCTTTGGCACAAACATTTCTAATTACTTTAGGAGCAAATACTAAATTCAGATTATGTTTTATATTGAAATTAAGCAAATCAAAATCGACTTTTTTCACTTTCAAGGCATTTCTGTAGCCAAATACAAGGTAAGAAATATATTGAGGGGTCTATCTATATGACGTCACTCCATATGACATAATATACGGATGCCCCAAAATCTCTCGTTGCACCTTTAGATTTAAAATCGCAGTATGTTATAATTGGGTAAAGAAAGCGTTGTGATACAAGATAATAAAACACAGTAATTCTTTTCAGTCGCTTGTTTTAAACAGAGATGAGATGCTAATTCAAACCGTCCATTTTATGAGTTGTAAAGATTACAAGAATTTGAAACACAAAATCTAACATCCAGAGGTCCCTTAAAGGCTGACTCAGAGATTTCGAAATATAATTATTTTGAGTCGAAATTAAAAATAGTCATCTACAACTAAAGATGGTCACCTAAAATGTTCAATTCCAAAGTTAGAGATGAATCGGATTTTCCGTTTCATGCAGTAAACATTTATGATTTTCTATATGAAGGACTTCGATTTGAGCTTATAGTACTGTATTTTGTGAAAATTTCATATACAATCTTGCAACCAAGGTTTTTCTAAATCAAAATTGTATGAGGATTCCAAAAATCATGGGTGTTATTTTTTAAAATGTGTTTTTGGATGAATTCTAGGGGGCAAGGTTTACACTGGTTTATACAGGGGGCAAAATATAAAAGGGGCCAAAATGTGTTTTAAAGTATACCATCTATACCATCATGTTCAGTACCTTTCAAGGATTACAGAAAGGTATAGTTTGCCCAACCTGAGTGTTATAGTACAAGAGTCACAAGGTAAAATGGGTTCAAGGCCACACTAGGGGTAAAATTTCAGATTCATCGGTTTGTTCTAAAAATGGTGCCAAATTGTTCGTCTTACTGTACAGAAGCCGAAAATATAAAGGTCGCGTTGTCAATGACGTTTTGATAATAATTAAGAGGGCAAATATGGCCATGGTCCACAGGGTCTATGGGAGACCACCAGTCATATCTCTAAAAGTCTCACTTTGAAAGGTGAAACACTGAATCTATATATATTTTCTTATTTAGTATGACCCAATGAACGATTTAAAACCAGTTTCAACAAAATCGGACCATTCTATAAATAATGACCTTGAACTTTCTTGAGCCTATTGTACTAAAACAATAGGTCGTAAATATGGCAAACTATACCTTTTTAGAAACCTTATGAGCAGCCGAACAGACTGGTATAAATTTTAAAACAATTAAACACTTTTATTGTTTACCCCTGTACAAATTTTGCCCCCTTATAAAACCCCCAAGAACACATTTTAAAAAATGACATTCATGATTTTCAGATTCTCCATGAAATTCTGTATTGGAAAAACATTGGTGTCAAAATTGTATATGAAAAAAACTAAACAAAAAACATCCATTACATTTCCCATGTACTATTAGTTATTTCACACAATGATTAGTATATGGACAAGCATTATGTCCATGGAAAAACACGGTTTGAAAATTGAGTGCGCCCTCATCGGGAAATCTCTGAGTCAGCCTTTAACTTTGGAAGTGCCAGGAATTTGTGCGGCCATACAATTTGACCAAATGAGGGTCTGTCGGTGAGAGATTTAATGCTAGAAAAAGGAGGGTCTTTGGGTGAAAAACACCTAAAAATGGGGTCATTCAGCGGGACTGGAGATATGATGTATTCAGGGGTTTCCCAGACTAGAAAGAAAAAAGGAAGCGGAGAGAAGAAGATATTTCAAGTACAGTGTATTTGAGAGAGAGAGGTGTCATAAGAGGAATTGCTTCTCAATCGTATATACCTCTTTGTATACCAAAATAGAGGTATGTCTCTTTTGGAGAAACACTTGTAACGGCAAATGCTTTCTCAGCCGTACATGTTTCTGACCCACATGTAAAAAGTTACGTTAAGAGTTAAAAGGCAGCTGGCAACTGCGTAAGGCCACTTCAAACTATAATCGTGTAAGTTAGTAAGAGCAGCTACCAATATCGCACTTCAAAGACTACGTACGCAATACCTAGATTGAGTTGGCAACATATTGTAATTCTTGCATTCACGAAGTAAGCTGATTAACATATAAAATGGCACGAAAATCTAATATATTTTCTTTTCAATGACCAGAAGGACACGTCAATATTTTTCCATTATAGTAAGGGATCACACTTAATTTTTAATATCGCTCTGGATACTCATTTAATTACGGCTTTTAAAATTCCATTAGTATTAATACTGCCTCTGCAATTGTTTGCATACTGGACTCCACTAATTTTAATAACTATTCTATTACGCTGAGACACCACTAACCACGTTAACCAGTTTCGCTATCGTGCAAAGCATTTGACTCGCTGAGAAAGCTATGGCTAGTAACACGTCTGACCGTTTGCTGAAGTGTGATATTAACTTCAGTAGTGAAGAAGTTCTTCAGTTTCTGTATCCGAATGGTTTACGGATATTTATCAACATCGTCATTCCGATTATCACATTTATTGGCCTCGCCTGCAACGGAGTCTTTTTATACGTGTTGACGAAAGTTACGGCAATGCAAACTATTACCAATCTGTACTTGGCAAATCTAGCGGTTAGTGATTCTGTTGTCCTTGTGTGTGGCGTTACGCAGTACCTTTACTCATACTACAACTCGCCCTTAAATCTCGGATTTAGTTTTGAAACTGGTGCTGGCTGTGCAATAGCCGGTATTATCGGATATGGCTGCTACTTTAACTCAGTTTTCATCGTTACCCTGGTTATGTTCGATCGTTACATGGCTATCTGTCATACATTCTATCACCGTAAGATTGCGGGAAAAGGTAGAGCCATTAAATTGATCATGTGTAGCTGGTTATTTGCTTTCTTACTGTCTAGCTTTGCAGCTGACAGTTCCACGACGATCTCTCTTTGTCTCGAATGGCCAGAAGATGCCGAATTCTCAAATCATCCTAACAGGGTGTATGTCTGCGATGGACGTTCATTCTGGGCGATTCTTGTACTTTACGTGATCGATTTCGTTCAGTTTTTGCTCTCCCTCTGCACATGTTGTTTTTTCATATTCAACATCATCCTGACGCTCAGTAAAAGAATGCCCTCTTCATCTGCCGATGGAAACCGAAAGATTAATGAGAGACACCAGATTGCTCGCATGTTGATTGTCAATTGTTCTATTTTCTTTCTCTGTCTGGGGCCATATCAAATTCTTAACTTTGAATTCGCTTACGTGTATTTCGCGGGAATGGATCTTTTCGTTGATATAAATGTACCATTTATTTTGTCGTGGTTAGGTCAAGCGACTACTTTGCTGAATTCTTCAATAAATCCTATTGTTTACAGTGTAACCAACGAACGCTACAGGAAAGCCTTTCAAGAAGCTATTCTGTGCTCAAACGATACTTGCACATCATCAAAAACATCATCTGCAACCATGTCGGGGACGAAGGAAGTCGTAGAGAGCAATATATAAAAGAGCACAAAGCCTTTACCAGCGAACAATACCAGATTGTCAGACATTTTCAGCTCACATGTTTACGAATGCATCTGAATTAATTAACAATGAGTCTACGTTTGACACCAGCTGATAGTGTACAAATAGAAACTGCCCTCGATGACATCTAGTAGGCTTTCTAGATGTCACCGAGGGACCATAGTTTTAAGCCGGAGGAGCGAATAAAGGCAGTATAGACGAATCCGACGGGGAAGCCTCGAAAGGACACCCTCTACGTCGCCACCATTACTGGGGGCATCCTGGCCACCAAACACACAGTACACACACGCCGCATATTGCCTTTTACGAGCTTAACTAAATAATAAGAATTTACAACCTACCTTTTTCGCAATTTTTAACAATTTCACCGTTTATTTCCATGGATTTATGGAAGGATGATGTCAGGGACTGGCCTAAACTGGAATTCCAGGGCAAGTGTCTTACTGCTGTTGTAAAAATTGAAGGTTATCTCGCCTACTTTGCGTGACTGAGAAATGAACGCTTATGGTTTACGTGTTAAAAATTGGTAATAACAGCCGCGTGAGAAAAATCATTTTTCGTAAAATTCAAACATCCAGACAAAAATAAAGTAACAACAGAATGTTGATATATTCCGTGTACGTGAAAAATTGAATAGTTCCCAAAGACCGACCGTATTTGCTGAAAACGTGCATCTTCCGATGCGGGTTGTTAATGTTTTAGAAAGGACGCTTCCGTGCCCATGTGATCAATTTCGGAGATGTGAACAAAATAAGTCTCGTTTGTGCGTGGAATGTGCTACGCCTGGACTATCAGTCCACGTGAAAATGACCGGCGAGTTACAGTGTGGTATTTAGACTGAAATGGATACGATGATTGTTTTGGTTTTTTACTGTACATGTAGTGATGTACGGGTATGTGACATGTGTAACTAAATTTAACCATGTTTTAAAATGGAATTTTGTGAAAACAACAATCGTATTTAAAGCAAACTAAATGAAAATAATGAAAATAATAAAAATAAAATTAGAAGCTTGGCAGATTCGGTGGTTTTTTCTTTTGGGAACCGATGCATCTGGTACGGCTGCAGACATTCACATTTTTCATGTGTCATTGGCCGCTTGGCGAGTGAATTTCACACGCAGTTCGTTTCCATTTTTGTAACTTTTTATCGCTATTTGTGCAGCCAAGAAATTTACATTTTTTCCTGAGCCGCCCATGATGATATACAAATGGATAACAGTGAAATAGTGTTGATTTTTGCCGTCAGAACTGATCAAAATTATCGCTTCTTTGTGGTAACACGTACAAGGTAAACGCGGTGTATAACGAGAAATGCAAAAGATGCCCCCCAGTCATGGCGGATGGTGAGTGCGCCGCCCACGGCGTAGGGGCGATCATAGTCGCCGTCGGATTCGTGTATATATATTTGTTTTATATATATAATTCATTAATATATTTCCATGATTTTCGTCTTTCAATACTCAATACAAGGTCACTTTTAGACCAGCGAGGTTCAAAACCCCAAGAACTATAATTACGTCCGTAAATACCGCTCGCTGCGTTACGCGCATGCGCAATATCACAAGCCAACTACTATTTACGGCTTGGAGGTACTACTTACGTCCGTAAATGTCATCAAAATAGTAAAAACTATTTCAAATCACGTGAGAGACGTTTAACCAATTAACAAGCTCAAATTATTGAAGTATAATATAATGAGGATTAGACCAAACCCGCTCCTAAATATGTCGATTTGAAAGCTGAACGTTTTCAAATCCGTAGAATTGTTGAAGCTGGCGTATGCTTTCAATTTAGGTTTAGAAGTTTGTGTCAATAATCTTCTAAATGTACAGATAATTCTCAATAAATTGTTTTCAAACTTGTGGAAGTGATTTCATTATGTCAGTCAGTCAGTCAGTCAGTCAGTCAGTCAGTCAGTCAGTCAGTCAGTCAGTCAGTGAATTTATCTTACTATAATTTGGCGAATGTTCTTTGTGGGTATGATATGTGGGTATGTACGCAAAAGGCTCCGTCAGTTTCGATCCATATTGCGCCAAATTGATATGAAAGGTGCATGAGGATACCGGACGGGTTCTACCCTATATTTGGACGAAATCCGTTCAGAAATGGCTGAAAAATCAACGAAAATGTGCTCGGTTGCTATGATAAATTATCATTTGTTTGTACGCGTTACTAAGCGGCGCGTATGCGTGGTGCGTTGCGACGGGTGGTTACTCGTGGCAACGGCGATTATGCGTAAGATGATATACATGCTATATGCGCTACGCAAAAAACAGGCTCCTTAGTGCAAACGGTGTGGGGAAAGAAAGAAACGGCCAAGAACATGTCATGTTATTTCGCTTTGATTATCGTATGTATGAATACTACGGGTTACCCCAAGTTGAGAAGAAAACAAAATAAAATACACGGAAAATTACGGGATGAAATAGGCCCCTATACAGAAAATTACGGGATGAAATATTGACGTTTTAATATTTAGAAAATTAGAACTATATAGGCCTAAGCTACAAGAAATGCTGCAAACTACATCTACAGGATGGCGAGAACTTTATATGGGAGTTTGAGGAGTTATGAGAAAAATAATGTGGAAATTATAGGAACTACGGTTTACCCCACGGTGAGTACTTTTGAGAAAAAAGTACACGGAAACTTATGCGGGATTAAATATTATGTTTTATTATGTACAAAAATAAGAGAAAGAAATAAAATATACGGAAAGTTATACGGGTTTAAATATTCAGTTGACGTTTCCTTAGAAATCGGTAACTACATTAGCTATAGGACATGATAGGTACGGGAATTTGAGTTATTAAAAGTGTTAAAAATACAAAATGTTGCGATTCGGGAAGTCCTAAAGTTCAGGATTACGGGTTTGGCTGCGGTGGTCTCGCCATAGTGTGTCACTTCTTTAGTGATTGCTTTACTTTCAGTGATCGCTCCCGTTCCCTCAACGTATCCATTAAAAAACACAAAAGTTAAACAGCAAAATGCAAAATAACAAAAACACAGAATTAATGGAGGAGTAGGCTGAAAGGCCTAGAAGGCCAGAAAAGTAGTCTACCCCTTGGAACAAAAATACTCTACACATGAGTGGACCAAAAAAAAAAAGGAAAACGACAAACTGGACAAAGACAGGCTCAAAATTCGAAAAAAAGGAAAGTCTGGAATGCAAATCAATTAAGAACATTGTTATAAAGAAACTTATTGGTACTTCTGGATAAGGGACCGTTTAAGTGTATTACGAAATTGTTTAACAGTTTTTGATTCTTTCAACGATTTGGAAGTGAGTTCCAAAGAATGGGGCCGCTGGATCGAATTCCATGGTCTGAAAAAGATTATTTATTATTTGTTATATTAAGGTCATTGACATGTCTTGTTGGATAGTCGTGAATATCGGAACGTTTTGTAAAATAATTCTGAAAGGCCACAGTAAGCTCATTAATAGAATATTTATACATGAATAGACCTAGTTCTAACGTATACATATCATTAATTGTGAGAATAATGCTATTTGCAAATAATGGTCCAGTATGACTTCTATAGTGACTCCTTGACATAGTTCTTAACTAATTTATCAACATACAATTTACATGTTTTCCCCATAAGAATACCATAACTGATATAAGGTAGGATTAAAGTGCAATAAAGTGTATGTAGAATACGGATCGGAATAGAAAATTTCAGTTTGTTCATGACGCCAATATTACGAGAAATAGTTTTAGACATGCAGTCAATATGGTTTTTCCATGTTAGGCACTCATCAATTAACACGCCGAGAAATTTAGTACATTTTACTCTTTCAAGAATGGAATCATTGAAAACAACATTTAAATCAGCACGTACTCTAGACGAAGTCATGTGAGATGTACCTAAAATCATATAATTGGTTTTGCTTGCATTTACTGATAATTTATTTGCCTTGAACCAATTACTGACCTCATTCAATTCACTGTTTACGATATTGATATTGTTAGTGATATCTTTATGCGAATAAGTAATAGTGGTGTCATCAGCAAACAAAAGGAAATCAAGAACATTTGATATATAAGTAATGTCATTTACATACAGTGTGAACAATAAAGGGCTTAATATAGATCCCTGTGGTACACCACAAATAATTTATTTCATGTTAGATTTACAATCATTATAAAATACATATTGTGTTCTATTTTTAAGATAGCTTTTAAACCAATTAAGTAGTGTACCACGAAGTCCATAATGCTCGAGTTTGTGTAACAATATTATGATCAATAGTGTCAAATGCTTTTGGCAAGTCTAAAAATATTGTAACTGTCGACTCATTGTTTTCTAGAGCATGGTGAATCTTATCTACCAATTGAGCAATAGCCATATAGGTTGAATGTTTAAGACGAAAGCCAAATTGTTTTTCATTTAGGATTGTGTGGTTTCCAATATAATCGACACATCTTTCAAATACAAGTCGTTCAAGAATTTTTGAAAAAACAAGGTAGAAGTGTGATTGGTCGATAATTTGAGAATACATCGGGATCAGATTTTTTTATGGATTGGAATAACTTTAGCTGTTTTTCTTTTTTTCCGGAACAATACCAGTTAACAGTGATAAGTTAAAATATTTGTTAATGGTTTAGCAATTTCACAGCCCATCGCTTTTATTATCAAGTTGCCAATATTATCATAACCAGCACTTTATTTGGTTTAAGCTTGCCAATTATCTTTATAATATCTAACTCAACAATCGGTTTCATATACATACTAGAAGGCATCATATCGGAGAGGTATTCATAATAGTTTTTACCATTGTTTTGAATGGTTGAAGCAAGCTTGGGACCCACATTAACAAAAGTCGTTAAATTGATTTGCTATGTTTTGCGAGTCTGATATGATGTTACCAATATCGTCTTTAAATTTGCACTGCGGTGAATGCTCTTTACCTAATACCAATGATACAGTTAATTTCTTTCTATGTTTCTCTCATGTTGTTTTTAGACTTTTCCAATTTCGTAAAGTAGTACATTCTCTTTGATTTACGTATTAGCGTGTTTAATTTATTTCTATAAGTCTTAAATTTTTGAAGTTTCCCCTCAGTTGGATTTTTTAATATAATGTTTATACAATTTGATTTTCTTATTTAGTAAACCGTTGGTGATCCATGGTGAGATCGGATCTTTTTTCATATTGACCCTGCATTTTTTAAGCGGGATGCATTCATCATAATAGATCGTTAAATGTTTCTATGAACTTATTAGTCATAATTTACATCATTGTTGTTAAGAATTTCGTGCCATTTAACATCTGGCAATCTTTGTTTAAATTGCTGATGTTGTCATTACAGTGGTTTCTTTTATAAATAAAATTTGATTACTGCTCTTTTGATAAGCGACATCGACATAAATTGTTAAAACAGTCGGAAAGTGATCACTAACATCGGTTACAATATAAATGGAGGATTGAATTTATATTCATTATTTGTAAGAATGTTGTCGATAATTGTTGCGAAAGTAGCAGTGATCCTTGTGGGTTTGTAAACAGTGGGTGTAATTGAATAAGAATAAACAAAGTCCAGATAATCATTGATAGATCTTTCTGTCTCAGCCTTCAGCAAGTCGATATTGAAATCACCCATAATATAAACAAAGTTTCTTTTCAGAATTCAGTATTCTATAAATTTAATTAATATCAGCCACGAAATTATCAATTGATGTGTGGGCTCTATATACTACTCCTACAACATTCTTACTGTTACATTCAATTTCTATGAAACAAAATTCGAAACTTGAAGTAGCCTGACATAAATCAGTTCGTAATTTATATTTGATTTTTTCAGAAATGTATAAGCACACCACACCCTTTTCCCGACCAATTCTGTTCATGCGTTCCAAATTATAACCATCAATATTGAAGATATTATTGGGCTTGTCCTTTAAGTGAGATTCCGAAATGCCTATTATTGAGAATTATGATCTAAGGATTTATGCATTTTTTAAGACGATCACAATTTTTGATAAACCTCTGATATTAATATTGAGTAGATTCAATTTACCGCAACTAGCTTTTGTGTCTAAACAAAATTGTTCGGGAGTCAAATAAGAACATTTATGTATAGAGTCGTCATTGTTTATATCAATGTAAGTTTTCCCAAATGAGTTCAAATTCAAATTTTAGTGGATTAAAGATCATTTCATCATTATCAATATCATTATATTAATTCTGGAGATTCATTTAGTTCATCCATTGCAGTTTCAAGATTGTTTAATGTTGTCTGTCCATCATTGCAGCAATTGTTGCAAACCTATTCCTTAGCTTTAAAGGGATTAGCAGCTATTTGCTCATCCGAAACATCGAAAAAATCACTAAAATTCATATTTTTGTATTTTTGTTACTGGCATGGTTAGGCAAATATAACCTGTTAGTGGTTGGCTTGAAATCCATGTATTAAAGACAAGACAGTACTTTTTATCTGATTCTTTAATTTCTATACGTGCGTATCAAAATTCCGACTTGAGATCAAAAAAGCCATTCTCGGTGAATATCCCAGATACCATGATCCATACAGTTTGACCTCAAACACAAACACTATTGATCTTTGTTTATTCTGTGCTAGTGTAAACCATAAACAGCTGTTTATTGTAGATTTTGAGACGTCATCGCTGAATGTCTATTTACGGGAGACGGTATGACAAATTTCCTCAAATACTTCATTTTTTCACTATTTGGTGGTTTGTTTCTACATTAAAGCAGTTATATGGAATTGTACACACTTATCCCTGATTTATAAGTTAAAACAATGCATATCCACATTTTTCGATTCTCTCGCAATATCGCTGCTAATCCCTTTAAGACTTTTTAATTCTTTAGGTTTCATTTTTTACACTTCTTTTGGATAAATATATTACATTTTGAACAATATATATCTTTATGACACTGTTTTACGTTTTTTGAGCAAACCAGGCATGTTTAAGCGACATTAAACAACATAAATACAAACATGCAAATATCAAACAAAAATCATATATAAAAATCTTAAAAGTACAAAAAGTTACAACACAGTTTTTTTTTCTTAGAGTCTTAACATCAGGTGTGTTAATCGTCACAAGGTCAGTCAAAAGTACAATTTTGGCTACCATTGAAAACAAAACAAATATTTGTCCCTCATTCAGTTTTGGAAAGGGATTTTTGGACCATATCAACACGAGATCCTTGATCCATCTCATAGAATGGAGCAGGCTTCCCAAACCGATCTCTCCATACACCTCCAACAAATCGCAACCTGACGCCATTTTCAAATAAGGCAGCAGCTTCACTTTTCAAACTCTATGTCTGAATATTTTTTCATGCCATACGCCCTTAAAAAATGATAGGATTACAGAAAGCAAACTCGGTGGCAGAAAACATATGCGTGTGAGGGCTTGAAATGTATCTTCCTTAGCATATACTATTAAGTATGCGGAACTTAGTGAATATTCTCATTCATCTGAATTAAAATCCATGGACCTAGCATGATTAAAAATTGCCCATAGTTAAAAGCGATTTTTCTGAAACAATAATGCAACTATTGTGTCTATTTTGACAAAGATTTGATTGTCCAAAATTAATAATTTAATCTGTGATAAGGTTTTTGTTTGGTGTAATTTAGATTTTGGTTCAAGTTCGACAATTTTGTAAAGCCCGACTGAATCGGGTTGGTCCGATTCAATGACCTTTAACAGTACCGTAACGGCCAGTTATGTACAATGATCAGAACAAAGAACAAAAACCAGAACAAAACTTCCACTGGTTAGGGTGTTAGCCTTTGGTGATGGAGGTCCCCGGTTCAATTCCCGACGAGATCTCTTGCAGGGGTTTAATCGGATACTAAATTCGGATTAAATTTGTACAAGAGTTATTTATTGAAATTGGAATTCACTCTCCCCGTGGTTAAGTTGGACTTGGGCAAATGAACCATGATAATACCCCATCCTTCGAAGGGGGCGTTAAACCATCGTTCCCATGTACAGAGATTCATACCTGTGCATGGACGATGGACTATCGTTGTTTCAAAGCATCATGGAGGTCGTTTCTGATATCAAATAAAAAACAAGACTTGCATTGGAATTGAAATCAAGTTTTGGACAGTAGTCCCAGTTCCAAACACTTACATGGTAAATCTATGATCACAATAATTTTATGTCATTTTAAGTTCGTTTCCACTTATAGATACAATGTATTAAGAAAATTTACAGTCAAACAATTTACACTACTTTCTTCATATTATAATACCATATTGTAACCCAATCCTGCACCTATCCTCCTTCGTGAGACTCTCACCTCTACCAAATTTCGAACATTTCATTAGATATCGCTAAATTTCAAACATTCATTAGATATCTGTGATTTCACAAATCGGACCATCGAATTTATAACCCTTCCTCAATGCACTGTACCTCTGGACATGAGTGTCGAAATGAGATGCACTGTTAAAAAAATGTCCGAAATTTCGGAATTTCTGGCAGCAGTATTTCCAGTCATTTTTAGGGTAAATTTACAGAAATTTCTGTCAATTAACGGAACTTTGACAGTAATTTTACAGAAATTTGTCTCATATATGGAAAAAAATATGTATTTTAACAGAATTTTCCGTAATTTAAAATTACGGAACCAAAAAAAAAAGTCCGGAATATTGCTGCAGAAATTTTTGAAATATTTCCGTAAATTAAATTTTTAGCTATTTTTTATGTTTTTATTTTTATTGTTTTCTAAAACAGATTTTTTCCGTAAATTTACGGAAAATCTGTTTCTTAATTTACGGAAATTTTTAACAGTTGTTGCTGCTAGCTTTTCAATAAAGTCGATGTTATATCTATTTCATTCAGTTTTTGACTCTCCCTTGCCACAGCGAGGTTCAGGGCAAAAAGGGCCCCATCTGCAAATCGCTTGCCACGTGTTAGATTTGGCAAGTATAGCACTTAATAAGAACACAACTGACAAATGGCAGCTATTGCAGATGGAGCCTTCTAGCACTAAACCCTCGAATGTCAGGTTTTTTCATATTCAACATCATACTGGCGCTCTGTAGAAAATTGTCCTCTTCAGGTTACACACCACTACTCACTATACCAGAGGAAAATAGAAACAATATCACACTAAAGTTACAAGTAAAAGTCACCAAATTTTCAACATAAGGTCACCAAAACTTTAAGTTCGAAACCCAAAATCGGAGCACTTTCGAATCGCTCAGCACACGATGCTCGAAAGTCGCTGCATCTATAGTGAGCAAATTGATGTGAAATTGATGATCGCGGAGTAAATTGGCCCAAATTTACTTGGACAAATGCTACTTAGGTTGATATATGAAAAATACCAGTATACCATGTCAATCATGAAATTCCATCACTTTAAGCAGTTTTTGATGCCATGCAAAACGCAGTCCAACAAAAGATTTGACCCCTACGGCAGCCAGGTTAGTGTTGTAAACCTTCAGAGGCCGAGACGCCAGATTGTTCGAGTGTTGACTTTCAACCACTCTACTTTTCTTTCTCTCTCTTTGGACCATATGAGACTCACTCTGTAGTCCAATTGTTTTTTGTTTTGTTTTTACTTTACTTTTTTTCAATTGTGTGTGGGTGTGTTTACCACCGTAGGCTATGCAAGAGAATGATAAAAAATAGCTGAGGGTAAAGGGCGCCATAACTACTAACCCGTTGAGAATTCCCTTTAATTGGAAATCCCCAATGCCCAAATCGAGCAGGTCGTGTCCTACCCCCCGACTTTATCATGCAGGTCAATTGAGGGGGCGCGATAACTACTCTCTGTTAATTTTCACTTCAACCATACAGCGGGCATACCTGGGCAATTGGACTACTTACTTCACTTAGCTGTAAGGTCGGGCGAGTATTGTTAACGGGGTTTCTATGGCGAGTTCCGTCCAACAAACTTGGCGGACCCTAAGATAAGTATGATGCAATCGTGGAACCAAATTGACCAATGGCTACCAAGGATTTGCGGGGCTTGGATCTGGGGCGGGTTATCTCTGTGATCGATATTCATGAGCCTTGTGTCCCGTGTGCTATGCACACAAACCGTAAGTGCCAAACATTTTGAATAGTTGTGAAAAAGAAATCCCAACATAATTTTGATGAGAGGTAATTAATTTGATCGTATTCAATCGTATGAAGTAAATATTCATTGTTATTTGTGCGAGAATTAGAACTGTATTGATTGGATTAGCGAGCAATAGTGAATTAATCACCCCCCCAGCAAGTGTGAACGGCAGTGCCGTAAACTGGCCGCTGCGCGTAATTTTCAGGTAAGGAATCATGTTCATAGTGACGACGCATGCTTGTTTTGATGATATAATGTTTGGGGCTGATCGCCTCTCGTGTTGGTTGTAGTGGAGGAATGAGCTTATTACAAAACCTGGACATGTTACGGCATCCTGTAATTTTTCCGGGATCAATTTGAACAATTATAAGCATATTTACGAAAGTTTTTCTACCTCACCCCCGTCAAACACACAAACGCAATCATGAATGTTGCTTTCCACGCAGCTACGCGTGTGCACCCTAGGCCTGTCCTGATCACGCCCGTTTGATCTTGCACAAAAGATATTACACCGTACGTAGCCCACGTATCTTGTGGCATGGTACCCATACTCCTACTATACTCTATCTGCCTCGAAAAAAAAAACAGCGGAAAAACAGTCACAAACTCACAGATCAGTCACAAACTCCACAGATTTAGTGCACGATTCCATGCGAAAATACCAAAATTCCAATCATGTATTTGTCATGCATAGCTACATTTGAAGCCGATTAGATCGATTTCAAGAATGAAGGACTCATTTTTCCGATAGGTAAAGGTTGAGAAACTTGCACGTACTTTAAAATACAATCACAAGAAAAGTAGATGAAGTTCGTGTAAAATATTACCAACTGAATGGTTTTATATCGAAGTGAACTGCCTTCATCAAAGATCTGATTATTTTCTTATTTTAAAAAAAACAAATATTTCCTCCGATGTTATGCATCCCTTCAACAATTTTGACGAGTCCTATGCCTTTGTATTATCTGATGATTGCAGATCTTACTTTTCGAATCCAAGAGCAGAGTACCTGACGGCAGCTGAAAGTACATATGTCGATTTTTTTCCCGGGGGAGTGGTCACTGAACTTTCGCGGTCACCCTTAGCGAGTTCATAAAGGGAGCCATCTATTGAATGATTAATATTTCGCATAAAAGCCGGTATTTTGTAAAAAGTGCCCTCTCTACATGAAGGTTCCTGAGCGTATTTTAGAGTATCTTCTTTTTGTGGTATAATGCCATTGTCAGAAGGGATCTAGGCCTATTAAGCTTAGTTACGGGCGTGAATTGCGTCACTATATTAGAAATAGAAGAAATACAACAAATATAGATAGATGAGAATACTGGGTTAATAAGATGGGCAGCACACAAAATAAATTTAAAAAAATCGGTATGTATGGCCATTTTGTGACCCGGGGTCACTGTGCCTACCACCCTATGTGACCCACCCCAATGGAGACATTAAAATTGTCGATTAGCCCGGTTTGGTAGCTAACGGGATGTACTGTGCATAGTGGTGATCGGTAATACAATCAAAAGTTAGATTGATTTGAGAGTGATTGGGTAACTTTGTATACATTATTTTTAACACACGCATTGATAACGCTTATGATTTAGACATTAACTTTTACCTTGGGCCCAATGCCTGTTAAAACTATTCATTCGGGATTTAACTAGTATCTATTTAGGTTTCAATGGGCCATAGGCAATAATTTCTTATATGACTACAACTTAACTACTTGAGATCAATTTATAATTGGAAACGCTTTAAGGGGTCCGGGGTTTTAATTGGAAATAGTTTTACTGGGGTCCACCGGAAGTTGTTGCAATTTTGCCTCATTTAACATAATCTTCAAAAAGAATGAAATTTTAAGGTTGATATTATAGGAAATTCAGGAAGTATAAAAGCTCTATAACCATGCTTATGAATAAGTTCTTTAATGAACCACGTGCAACATACCGCTTTCCTGATATGCCTCAATTTTGAGGCCTTGTCTTTTATTGTTTTTTTTTCAAATAATCAATGATTTTAATGAGCTTGAAATGGCTGGAGTGCTTATGAACAGGGTCACTGACCCCGAGTTTGCAGAATCTGTCCCCGATAGCCCTGATATCATGAATGGTCGGTAGGAGCAGGTATGTCACTTTTTATGAGCGCCCTGCCCCCCCTTCCCCGTATGGTAAACACACGCTGTAACAGATACACGCCATGGCATATAACAGACCGCTTTTTTTGTGCCATTTTTGGCCCAATATGTCCTGGACCATATGGTCCTGGAGGCAATTTGAATTTGAATGTAACATGCCCCAGAGCAAATATGCAAATAGCTCCTGGAGCAGTATTTGACTTAGAATATATTTTTCCAGATTATTATGCTCCATGAGCCTATAGCATATCTGCTTCCGGAGCATATTTAAAATGCACATGCTCAGGAGCATATATAAATATTCTCCTGGAGCATGTTGGCTTAGAATATTTCCCCAGGTAATATTTATGGTCCTGGACCATATGGTCCCCAGGGCCATATTATAGGGGCCAAAATCGCACACTACTAACCCGATGAGATGCAGACCTGTCTAGTCTATAGTACAGCGGGCAGTACAGTGTGGACATTGCCATTTTCAATAGCCGATTTTTGACTAAAATTTACAAAAACACAAACAAAAAAACTATTTGAGCCATGACAAACAATTTAATCGTGTAGCCAAGTGTAGCTCGAAATATCATAGCCTTGTCCCCCCCGTACCTCTTGGAAACGGAAAATTGCAGTGCGATCAAGATCAAGGCAAGGGCCGCAAAGGGCGGCTGGCGAATTTTGACTCGACCTGAATGAATTAATTCCCTTCTTGTTGTTCTAAAATGTCAAGCTTAAAACAAACAACAAAGGGACGCATATTTTTAATTTATCGGAAGTAAATGGATAAAAGACATCAATACTCACGCAACAAACAAACCAATGACTGGGGCAAATGACTCACTCCCGGTACAGCAGGCGTTGACTTCCACTCGCCATTAATGATGATGATTTACGCACGAAAGTTTAGTCTCATATAGTGTTCTTATATGCCACTTCAACATGTTCAATACGACGACGATATAATTTTAGCGTTTCAATATGATACTACAGAAGACTTGATTGTGAACGAGACTAACATTTAACGATATCGCCCACGACAATCGACCTAATTGGAATAGTACCCAATCGACACATTAAAGTTCCCGATTGGGGTGGGTCACATAGGGTAGGTCACAGTGACCCGGGTCACAAAATGGCCATACCGTAAAAAAATGCAAAAATCGACTATGGCATAGTCTAGGACCATATCAAATTGTAAACGTTGAAGTAGCTCATGTGTAGTTCTCGAGTATGGATCTTTTCGTGAATGTAAATGTACCTTTTATTTTGTTGTGGATAACACTGCAACAATATCCTATTGTTTACAGTGTAACCAACGAGTTCTTGAAAAAAAAGCTATTCAAGAAGCTATTCTTTACAAGATTCAAGATTCCTTTATTCAGCATAACATATCGTACGTGACAAAAATGTATAATACAGTATATTAAATAATAATATAAATAAATGAAAGGGGTGAGTATCAATTATAAACTGTACTAAGATGAGCAGGTGCGGAAAATGATATGCTAGGACCAGTAATGGACAACCCGATAGGGCTTATAGTTATTACTGGCCCTGTAATCCATAAAGTAAAATATACTCAATATTACAATAATATTACAATAATGACACAAGTAAGGGATGATATAATATATGACATAGGTAAATATACATAACAGAAAACAAACAATAAATCTAACCTAAACATACACTTAACGGGAGTACAGGATACGGGAATTGAACAAGAAAGACAGACTTTTCAACATATCTTGCTGAGGTATGTAATACTATAGCATAATGAGGAAGCAGGGGTTGAAGAGGTATAGGCTGTGGGACATGTCCTTCTATGCTGTTGTTTTGTTGTCTCCATCGGGGGGCCAGGGGAAAACCAAATGCAAATTCCAATAAATTATTAAAATCACACGATCGTCCGTTCCCACAAATAAAACCGGCACCTCTTCCCGAAAAAGAATAAAATGTCACCTCAATCTCACCTCCCCAACATCAGTGACCAGCGGATGCACATAGACTTCAGCAAACAATGGAGTTAAAGATATTCAATCACCGGCCCGGTATGCGGTGTAGAAAAACACTTCAGATTCCCTTTCATCTGGGAGTGCAGGACCATTGTTATATCAGACAATAATGCACGTCATCAGAAGCGTCAGCAGCAGCAATGTCGGGAACGGAAGAAGTTATATAAAAAGCACCATCAAAAAGAGTACAACTCATTTTTATGAAAGTTATCCTCTTGTCAGACGAACCATTGTCATGTTTAAGCATGCGCAGTTGGGCAGCAAGACATCTGAATTAACAATGGGTCTACGTTTGTCACTACAGCCTGTCTAAAAATTGTACAATCAGAAAAATGGTTAAATATGAAATTTCAAAATAAGTCATTCTTACTTGGCATAATCTTAATTATTGGTTTGATCGTATTTGTTTTTGTCAATTCAGAGATATAATCAATTTAGTGCGATACACCAAAATCGATTTTGTGCCACTTTTATGCTGGGCAGAATTGTTGCGGGTACTGCGCCATGCTGTCTTGAAGCTCACAAAAGATTGCAACTTGGCAATTTAAGAAAGATTAAAGTTATCTGGACACAAGATCTAATTGTCAAAATAATAAGTTCAATGATAAATATTTTCTTTTCATAAGTAATAAACAAATACAAATATTTATAGTGCATTTTAATGAAATAGAACTTTGAATTTTTACAAAATTGGATCTGTTAAAATCATTCGAGAAGGAATATAATTACAACCAAAATAAACTCTCCAAATCAAAAGAAATGGTTTAAAAATATTGCAATATTTTTTGTGCATTAACTAATTGTTAAAATCAACACAAGTGTGAATTGGGAAGCAAAGTATCAAGGCGTCGGTAGGACATGATATTTCACGATACTTCAAGACCATAAAAACTTTCTCCTCCAAAGTAAATTGAGCACGAACAAACTTCTTCGTAACGATTACAAATGAAGAGCGCCGCTCATTACTGAATGGTGACGTCATATTTGTGATATAGCTTGGGAAGATTTCGGAAATTCTTCACTGTGTGTTCATGACGTTCGAGAGACTTCTTAGACCTCAGGTGGTCAAAATTATATGCGCAATGATAATGAGAAAATGAGGGATGGTCTCGGCTATTGGAAGCTGAAAACAGAATTCAAATCAGACTTTCCGTTGGTGTTGTCTTTGTGTTAGAAAAGTTGCGCCATGAGTCAATCCCAGAAATTGGGGGTTGAAAAAGTACTCCTAAATAGTCGTATATTATGCGCGATATAATGTGACTAGTGAGATGTACTATTTGTGTCGGTGTCACTTGGTCAATTCTGAACACACTGTCTCATCTATGCAGGGTGATATTAACGTTTACTACTCTGACATTGCAAATATGCATGGCTATTTTTCGGCAGTGGAACCAAGTTTGAATTGGGAAATGCAATGGGAGTATTGATTGCTGTCATAATTATATGCGCGGAACTGTGTTTTGACTCAGAAGGGTCAATTGCGGCGCGGTCAAGCATGGTTTGCATGACACATACAATGTACACGCAAATATTTACTGCATTCGGTTGTGTGTATACTGCAACGCGGTTCATTTAAACTTAGGTCAGTCAGTCGTGCTTGATCGAGCGCTAAAGATAGCCGAGTCTTATGGTTATTTGCATAAAATAGGAATGTACTGCACATGCGCGAAGTGCCGTCGGTGACTAGAATCGATTACGCATACATTAAAACCTTATACAGCTTAAATAGAGTAGGTTTGTTTGTGTGAGGTTGCTGTACGGCCACGATTCTCTTCTAATAAACAACAGTATGTCGAATGTCATATACTTTATCTTAAAGCCAGAACTTTCTAAAGATTATTTCCACCTTTACGTAACTGTTTTTGCATCTTTTAAAGTTTCTTTATGAAGTTAATCCCTTCTTTGAATTTCAAATTTATCCAAATATGAATAACGTTATGTTTAACTAATTCTTTCACCGTTTTTATTCAACCAGAAAGTGGCACAAACTCGATTTTTGTGTTCAGCAGTATACTGGAGTTATCTCTCGATTGAAATAAGCAAATGAGATGAAACAAAAAATATTGGAAAGCCTGGTCTTTTTCTTCAATGTGATGCTCAAAACGACTTACTAATGTTAAGATTTAATATTGAAAAACAAATCGGTTTTCGATTGTACCATTTTTAAGACAGGCTGTAGTTGATAAGGAGCTCAAGACAGAAACCACTCCTAAATATTACTATTTGTAGACTGAACTTTTTCCAATGACTAGTCCGTAGAATCATTGAAACTGGCGCATAATTTCAATTTAGGAGTTTATTTCACTAATCTTCTAAACGCACATAGAAATTTGATTAGATAGCCTCCGATGGATTGTCTTACAAAATTGTCAAAAGTTAAAAAGAATTAAAAATACTAATAAGAACAACTCCAATTTTAGTAAACAAACGCGTATAGCTGAAAAAACGCATGGTGGCTTGAAACGCATTTTCTCTAGCATACGAATAAATATGTGGAACTTGGTGACTATTCTCATTCCATTTACAATCCACAGACCTGAGTTAGTGATTGATTTACCCAGAGTTAAGCTTAACATCGTGTGTTATTCAACATGAGATACTATTGAAGCTTCAATACTCATATATTAAGGTTAGTCACTTTTTCTTGCAATAAACACGACAATGAAAAATAATTTGCACTGAGAGTAGAATATAGACAATAGGCATGGAAATATAAACTAGTGCACGGCAGACAATGAACAGATTTTAAGGGGGAATATGGGGTTGGAGGGGCTAAAAATGAATATTTAAAATTTAAAACAAGGAGAAAATTACCTTTCATTTGCTTTTTGTCTGACAACAATCGGAGCTTCCGTTCAAAAGTTATGGTCGAAAATGTCGCCTTGCGACTTGAAATGTCTTGTGTTATTTCTTATGTATTTTATTGTTTCCTCAAGGTGCGATATTTAATTTTTTAAGCTTTAAAAATTTATATCTCAAAAAGTAATTAAGCTTTTGACCTCTAATTTTCACAATTATTAATGAAAATTCAAGTGCTTACTTTGTAATTGATAATAATTTTAAAATAGCATTTATAAAATATAATAAAAATAAGAAACAGTGTTTCTAGACAAAATTGCTCATATCTCAGAAGTAAATTTTAACGATATGTCTTCGCTGTGCGCAGGATTTCTAAAAAAACATTAATCTTAGAATGATGGGATAAAAAGTACATTAAAGCATATACATTGGACTACTTACTGAACTAGAATAATTCCACTAGCCCCATGAGAACTTGATTTAAGGGGTCTCAACACTAAAAAATTTTTAAAATTCATGATTTTTAATTTTTTTTAGTGTTGAGGCCCCTTAAATCAAGTTCTCATGGGGCTAGTGGAATTATTCTAGTTCAGTAAGTAGTCCTATTGGTAGGCTTTAATTTACTTTTTATCCCAATATTCTACAATTAATCGTTTTGTAGAAATTCTGCGCGCAGCGAAGACATATCGTTAAAATTTACTTCTGAGATATGGGCAATTTTGTCTAGAAACACTGTTTTTTATTTTTTATTATATTTTAGAAATGCTATTTTGAAATTATTATCAATTACAAAACAAGCACTTGAATTTTCATTAATAATTGTGAAAATTAGAGGTCAAAGGCTTAATTACTTTTTGAGATATAAATTTTTAAAGCTTAAAAAATTAAATATCGCAGCTGAGAAAACAAATGCATAAGATAATATCACGAAGGAATTTCAGTCTGCGGCGACATGTTTCTACCATAACTTTTGAACGGAACCTCCGATTGTTCACCACAAAGCAAAGAAGGTAATTTTTTTCCTTAATTTCAATTTTAAATATTCATTTTTAGCCCATCCAACCCATATTCCCCCTTAAATTGAAAGCCCATGCTCATTGAATGCACACAGGCTATTGCAGATTGTTATTAAACGTATAACGTGCAACTGTTATGCTAACTCACTTTACATTGTTAGTGGTCCTGGTGCATTTTTTGAAAATCTTTCTCCGTCAATATAATTCACTGCTGGCTCCACAGAAATTAATAACAGTGATATCCTTTGTTGATACTAGGCTAAAATGAATGCAAAAGTAATTCCATCAAAACACTGAACACTTGCAAAACTGCAAATTTAATATAGACGGCATGCTGATTTTAATTAAAAGATGCCTTAACGTGAGCCTAGCACCTTCCATTTTTGTTGATGTTGTCAGTAGATATCCTCCAAGAAAAGGATTTTCCAAAATTTCTAGGCATGAGCTGCCATCACCAGATTTTTTGTTCGTTGCACCCATTGGTGATTCTTTCCCGTATATCACTGTGAAGGGGACGTTCCCTCTGACTAGGATTAGGCATGTTTTCGCACCCCTAAACAGCCTGAGAACGTTAGCTGCCCTGCCCAATTTCAAATGGCCGCCACTTTTTTATGAAAAACTGCCATTGTACTTTCATTATAGATGTTTTGCATACGGCGGAAACATACCTACTCCTACACACTTAAAAAGAGGTAGTTCAATTTGACCCCTGTCGGTCCAACTCTACACCAACCTAGAATCGATTTACGCATACATTAAACCTTTCAGCTTAATAGGGAGTAGGTTAGGGGGCGACGTAAGAACCTCTTGTGGTCTCCCCTGTTAAGCTGCTTAGCGAAGCAAAGTTAAACTGCGAAGCGAAGCCGCGAACTATCATACAACAACAAACACTGTTTTCCCATTAACATCCATTTCTTAAGTAGACCATATCATGACTAGACCTCATCGCAGGCCTTTTCTAAGGTCTGCCTTGACTATGTGGTCCTTGAATGTGGAGGGTTTTTCCAGTGCAAAAAGTACCATCATTGCTGGTTTGTGTACATCTCCATTGCGATGTACATGTCTGCATGAAACCCCCAGAGGAATCAATAACCACGCCAACCATACCAGGAAGGGTCTTGCCACGAGCAACCCACATTTTTTCGGGACATACGGAGGTGCTATCTGTGAGACAGTACCTGAAGTAGAAGCAACCTCACTGTCTGATGATACCAAACATCGAAGTCCTCACCATGGAGCTTAGTTTCGTCGATATTTTTTCATCTGTCTACAAACCTCCCTCAGTTATTCGAGCACCCTCAGCTCAACCTTGGAATTCCACCAAACGTCACTTCTTCATTGGCGACTTCAACATCCATAATACCCAATGGGGCTACAATGAAAACTACAAAGACGGACAAGCTGTCCGAAAGAATGGATATACGTCACCATCACGTCTCCCTTCAGGGGGGGGGGGGGGGGGGTGGGGGGGGGGGGCGACTCTAAGCTGCCGACATCATTTCACATTGCCCCTGGGAATAGAGGTTCAACCCTGATCTAGCTATTGTTGCAAAACTCTCTAACTCTTTGTAGCAAGATTTGTTCTGGATCCTGTTCCACAAACTCAACATCGACCAATGTATCCAAGTCAACGCTGGCAGTAAGACCAAACAAGTGCCTTTAAGCGCCGCTTTAACTACAGGAAAGCCGACTGGCAAGGATTCACTGATGACCTGGATCAGACGTGAAGAGGATTGCTCAAAACCCCATCACTATGACAAATATGCCCCCAACTAGTGACAAGACTGCACGTAGGTTCATACCCAGAGGCTGTAGGACGTAATATATACCAGGCCTTTCCAAGGAATGTGCTATAGAATATCAAGAGTATATTCACCATGTTTGAAGCTATCCTTTTTTCGTCTAAACAACTGCTACAGGTAGAAGTCCTCGGAGAGCATCTCCGCGTAAAAGATCAAAACCGGGCAACACTTTACTGCATCCACCGAATTAGCCCATAACACAAGAAGAGCATGGTCTACCATCCGAACGCTACGATTGGATCCAACATGCACTCCACAGCAGCCAACATGTCCACACCCAACCAAGTTGCCCACCAACTGCTTTTAAACGGCAATAGCAGCAAGAAGCCTAAAAAGAATCAAACTAGACCATAAAGAGTATAGTGGTGACCCTTTTTCACTCGCCCCTTCCACATGGACGAATTGGGGGGGGGGGGGGGGGGAGAATCCGGTATTGCTTAAATTTAACCAGGAAACCCTTAAGGCCTTGAAACAACCTTCTACTGAGCAACTAAAAATCTTGGCCGTAGCAAAGGATGGCTTCCTTGAGCTCTACATTGCTGTCTTATTTATCCCACAGGTTCCCAAAGATCTGGAGAAAGCACAATTTGATGGGCACTCCTAAAGCATGGGGAAAATCCATCCAATCCCAAGACTACATACCTATATCACTCCTTTGTAGCCATACCTACACGCTCTTTGAACGCCTCCTGCTCAATCGTATTGCACCTGTTATAGACAACACCTAATACCAGAACAGGCAGGTTTCCGGGCAGGCAAATCAACACCATCCGAAGTACCAACCTCTCAAACATTGGATGATGGTTTTTGAGAAGGGTCTGGTAACCGGAGCTTGTGTTCGGCGACCTCTCAGCAGCATACGAACACTGTTTAATCCCAGAGTGCCTAATTCCATAAGATCCTTGAAATTACCAAGGACGTCCGCTTGACTGACTTATCCGTGGATTGCTGGCTAACACGATGTTCTTTGTTCAGCTAAAGGCGAAGAAGAGCCGATGGCGTAGGCTCAAGAATGGTCTACCGACAGGGAGTGTGCTTGCCACCTCTCCTGTTTGTCCATTGTTACTGTCCAAACGCCCCTCATTGGAGCCACCGTACAGGACTCTGGTACCTATAGCGATGAGTGCATACACAGACCCGGATTGATCCCCTACTCTTTTCGAAAAACTGACTGTGATGTGCAAGTACAGATATGGCTCTCTGTACACGTGACCAACAGCTTTACATGACTCTCCGAACCCTGAGGCGCCGGGCACCATTGCATATACCTTGCACAATTCGACGCATGGGTGGGAGCGGAGAAATCCCAATATTCCACACTAACATCAAATGCCCGTGTGATTATGCAATTTCCGACCTAAAATATAGGACCTATTTGAAGTATGACCAAGAACCCGACTCTTGCGGGGCCGAACCCGGGCCGCTTGGTCGACCTCGTATACCCTGCCGACGGTTCAATGCCTTAGACCGCTCGGCACCTCGCCCTGTTCAACATGATACCAACGACCAACCTAGTATTTCAGGAACTGTCGTTTTATTTATGCAGACATCTGATGTAATTAGCGCACACGATGCCGACTTCACACAGTTGTTGAGAGAGACTCTCCAGCTTTGGATGAACTCACCTTATTATGAGGAAAACACCTACGATGCAAATCCATCTAAGACACAGTGTGTGCTTTCCATCTTAGCAACCGTGAAGCCAAATCAGCTTAAAGTTACCTGGTCTGGAACTCCCCTGGAGCACTGTGATACCCTGTCTACCTAGGAGTCACCTTGGACCGCATTCTCTCTAATAAGACCCACATTGAGAAGACGAAGAGTAAAGTATGTTCACGCAACAACATCTGAACAAACTCACTGGCACCAGAGGGGTGCTCGCCCACCTAACCTAAAGATCGACGGCACTTGCCCTGTGCAACTCATGTGCAGAGTATGTTTGCTCTGTATGGGAAAGGTCAAACCATGCCAAGAAGATTGATCCAGCTTTAAATACCTCCTGCGGCTTACCACAGGATGCCTCCGTCCAACACAACGGAAAACTTGTACATCCTAGCAGGAATGCTCCACCAGAATCCGTCGTTTAGCGTAAGCGAGCATGCAAGAGCGTAGCTGCCAAAGTATTCCAATGTGAAGCACCCTATGTCTGGACAGATACCTTCTGCCAAACGCCTTAAATTAAGAGAGTTTTCTTAGGCAAAGTCCAACCTCTTGAAACAGTCTCTAAGGAGGTAAGAGAGTCGCCTTGTGGAAAGAAAGACTTGCCATCAACCAAGTAAAACATCTATCGGTATTGAACATGGTGAGCATCTCCCCACCTGGAGGCTGATCCTCATGGGTGAAGGGCGTTGCCTCAATAGATTGAGAACCCGAAACTGGCAGACTATAAGTGGGGTTATCTGGAAGCAGATCAGGAACTACCTGTGGTTGTGGAACAGCACCACGGACAATGGAAAATCTCTTAGTCTGCCCACTGCTGAAGCAACAATGCCAAAAACCAAGGACCTTGCGGAATTTCAGTGAAGCAGCCAGACGTGTTGTACCCATCTCTGGGCGGGATCATATTTGAGAACTACAGTGTGTGACACGATAAGAAGAAGAAGGGCGCGGTCAAGCATGGTTTGCCAATTGGACACCGTAAATGTACACACAAATATTTTAATCATTCGGTGTGTGTATACTGCAACGCGGTACATTTAAACTTAGGTCAGTCAGTCGTTCGTGGCTTGACGAGCGCTATAGATCTAGCCGAGTTTATGGTTATTGCATAAATAGGAATGTACTAGACATGCGCGAAGTGCCGTCTGTGACGAGGCGTCGGTTGACTAGAATCGATTTTAACGCAACATTAAAACCTATACAGCTTAAATTAGAGTAGGTTTGTTTGTGTTGAGGTTGCCTGTGTTAACGGCCCACGATTCTCTTCTTAATAAACAACAGTATGTCGAATGTCATATATTATCTTAAAGCCAGACTTTCTAAAGATTCTTTCTACCACTACGTAACTGTTTTTGCACCTTTTAAGTTTCTTTATGAAGTTAAATCCCTTCTTTGGAATTTCAAATTAATCCAAATATGAATACCGTTATGTTATCTATTTCTTTCACCGTTTTTATTCAACCAGAAAGTGGCACAAACTCGATTTTTGTGTTCAGCAGTATACTGGAATTATCTCTCGATTGAAATAAGCAAATGAGATGAAATAAAAAAATATTGGAAAGCCTGGTCTTTTTCTTCAATGTGATGCTCAAAACGACTTACTAATGTTAAGATTTAATATTGAAAAACAAATCGGTTTTCGATTGTACCATTTTTAAGACAGGCTGTAGTTGATAAGGAGCTCAAGACAGAAACCACTCCTAACTAAATATTACTATTTGTAGACTGAACTTTTTCCAATGACTAGTCCGTAGAATCATTGAAACTGGCGCATAATTTCAATTTAGGAGTTTATTTCACTAATCTTCTAAACGCACATAGAAATTTGATTAGATAGCCTCCGATGGATTGTCTTACAAAATTGTCAAAAGTTAAAAAGAATTTAAAATACTAATAAGAACAACTCCAATTTTAGTAAGCAAACGCGTATAGCTGAAAAAACGCATGGTGGCTTGAAACGCATTTTCTCTAGCATACGAATAAATATGTGGAACTTGGTGACTATTCTCATTCCATTTACAATCCACAGACCTGAGTTAGTGATTGATTTACCCAGAGTTAAGCTTAACATCGTGTGTTATTCAACATGAGATACTATTGAAACTTCAATACTCATATATTAAGGTTAGTCACTTTTCTTGCAATAAACACGACAATGAAAAATAATTTGCACTGAGAGTAGAATATAGACAATATATAGGCATGGAAATATAAACTAGTGCACGGCAGACAATGAACAGATTTTAAATTGAAAGCCCATGCTCATTGAATGCACACCATTCTATTGCAGATTTTATTAACGTATAACGTGAACTGTATGCTAACTCACTTTACATTGTTAGTGGTCCTGGTGACATTTTTTTAAAATCATTTCTCCGATCAATATAATTCACTACTGGCTCCAACAGAAATTAATAACAGTGATATCCTTTGTTGATACTAAGGCTAAAAATGAATGCAAAAGTAATTCCATCAAAACACGGAACACATTGCAAAAACTGAAATTTAATATAGACGGCATGCTGATTTTAATTAAAGATGCATTACGTGATCCTAGCACCTTCATTGTTGTTGATGGTTCATTAGATATCCTCAAGAAAAGGATATTTCCAAAATTTCTAGGCCATGAGCTGCCATCACCAGATTTTTTTCTTCGTTGCACCCAATTGGTGATTAATTTTCCCGTATATCACCTTGAAGGGGACGTCCCTCTGACTAAAATTAGGCATGTTTCCACCCCGAAAAGCTGCACGTTAGCCTGCCCTGCCCATTTCAAAATGGCCGCCACTGTTTTATGAAAAACTGCCATTGTAATTTAATTATAGATGTTGCAGTACGGCGGAAACATACCTAATCCTACACACTTAAAAATAGGTAGTCAAATTTGACCCCTGATAACGGTCAACTCTACACCAACCACTTTGTAGTCAATTTTTGACTACTACGAAGTCATTTTGTACTAATTTGTAATAATTTTTGAATGTAACAGGTTTATATATGACAACAAATTAGTACACAATGACTTCAAAGTAGTCAAAAATTGACTAAATTGTAGTTGGTGTATAGTTGACCGTCATCTGGGGTCAAATTTGACTACCTGTTTTTAAGTGTGTAGTCAGGGGGAAACCACCTTCAAGGTGATAAATTGGAAATTAATCACCAGGTGGGTGCAACAAACTCGAATTTTAAGGCCCGCACAGAAATTGGCTCATAGACTATTCAGGTGATTCCGATGGTACGTTTTGACAGGATAGAACAAATGTTTGTATCACGATGCCCCACTTTACGCGCTAATGTGCAACTTTTCAAGGCGGAAACATACCTAGTAAGGGGGACACCCCCTTCAAGGTGATATATTGGAAATTAATCACCAGGGGTCCGTTCCCGAAACTCAGTCGTAAATCTACGTGCATACTATGTCATGCCTGAGTGGACCCATTTGTCCAAAACACTGTGTAACTGATATGAAAAGGTCTGTGATGTAGGACATACGCATGAGTTAGTATACACGTTGGGTTACGCACGAGTTTGGGGAACGGGCCCCAGGTGGGTGTACGGCGGTCCGGAAAGTGTGTAGTCTGTGTCACAGACTTCGAAAGATATTATCTAAATTAGTACTGCGCGAGAGATTAACGTCAGTCCGTCATAGCGAATGCATGCAAATGAAACTAAATCTCAAATATCTCCGGAAAACGAAGGGGTTCTACGGAGATTTTTGCATCAGAGGGTCCGTTACTATGTTTTGTTTTGGATATGTATCGTAATTGGGTCTGAACCTATAGAACCTAGCGAGAAAATTGAACGTTTTTGTCCGGTACTTCGGTGCTCGCAAACACGGAAAAGTTAACACGCAATCGCTACGGGCCGCATCCCTTTTTCCCACAATGACTTTCGGTATTATTCCAGTCTTGAGAATTTTCAAACGCTGCGCCAACTTTTTTTTTTCAATTTTAGAAACAGGATATACGTACTTACCGGACCGCCGTAAGGTGGGTGCAACAATCTCGAATTTGAAGGCCCGTACAGAAACTGGCTCATAGATTAAAAACGTCATTACAACATATAAAAGAGCACAAGTCCTAAATAATTAATATGATATCTTTCGCTGGAAAAGGGTTTGTGCTCTTTTATTATTTTGCTTTCTACAACTTCTTTCGTCCCCGACATGATGGTTGCTGATGTGTTTGATGATGTGCATAATTATGTCGTTTGAGCATAGAATAGCGTCTTGAAAAGCTTTTCGGTATGTTTTCAAGGTCTTTATATGTGAATCACCTTATTTCTTGAATACAATTTATGAATTGTGAATGAATTATTATGTTGCCAACTCAATCAAAACGGAGATATCATAGTAAATATTTATACAAACCAAGATAAATCGACCGTTTTACACAAAAAAGATGAAGACAAAACATTTCTTTCTCTAACAAAATTGTGAATACATGATTTTTTCCATACTTGGCGCGCTGGTGTGTGAGACAAACTTTTTTGCCTAACCTACGTTGAATATAATTCATAAACGTTTATTATGAGAAAAGAAAATATGATTGGACAAAATCACGCATTGATATTTGTACGGTGCACGGTGCGTATGTTAATGAGTGTATGCCGTGTGCTTAGTTGGGTTGATTCATTTTATCGGCGGGTGTGTGCATCTTTTCATTAGAAACATTATTGCATTGATTTCATGACTTATTCAGATTTTTAAAAAAAATGTTTGCTATAATAGCGTTTATGAATTGGATTAATATCTGCACATTTTAGTTACTCGTGCATTGGCAAGAATCAATACACTTGCGTTAGTTTGACCAGACTCATAATGGCACTTGGCTCTGTGGAGCTTGTGTCATTATTAGTAGTCAAAATGAGCCACAATGCACTAGAAGCTAAAAATATTCAGCTACTAACCTCTAAACGTTGTATACGAAGTATTTTTTCTTGAAGCATATATTTGTTTTGATTTTGACAATGACTTTGAATATGTGTTATTAAAAAGTTCATCTATTTCCTCTACCATTTAGTGTGCTCAAGTGTTATCCATTGTATCCAAATTCCTTTCCAACTGGATGTTGGAAAATAAATAGTATATAAAACAATTTCTATTTTTTTCACTACAACTTTTGTACTCATGCATGAGTATTAAGGGTTAACCTTAAACAATTTAGATTTAACCCCCTGTACGCACGGGAGTCAAATGAAGTCAACTTTGCTTTTAAAAAGTTCAATAATATTGATAGTAGTCACGAAAATATTTAAAACCAAGTAACGAGTAATGCATTAAAATGAGTTCAAACATGCCTAGACCAAATGTTCTTAAGATGTCATCAAAATAAATGTGTAACAAAATCTACAGGTATCTAAAAAAAGACCGTAATGTCTTGGAAGCTGCGGTACACGATTTCCTGAATCTAGAATATACCGTTGTCAATACAGCCTTGTAGCGTTTTTTTTTTATTTGGATTTCTCATTTGGTTATTTTATGCTTTTTTAATTTAATTTTTTCTAATTGTTTTGTATTTTGTTTGTTTGTTTGTTCGTTTTTAATTTTTTTTATTTGCATTTTTCTGGATTTTATTTTCTGAACATCCAAGTAGGCTTCATTAGCATTTGTTTGAGAATGTCAAGTTTCTTGATCGAAATTTCAATTTTTCATTACGAAACTTGAAATATCGATTAAAGCAATATTAGCACATTTTTTGAAGAGCGCCCCCAATTTGCAAAATTTGATAATTTGGCACAGTTACGTTGGTGATTGTCTAGGAAACTATACCTGCGAACGAGAATGCTAAAAAATGAGTATTTATCATAAAATAAGCGATTTTGTAATAAGAATTTGGATTCCAGATTGGACTTAACGGCAGAGCTGGAAATGCTACGTTTATGTCCGTCCATGATGAAATAGTGCCACCTCGAGAAAATAACCTCTAATTTGATTTTCCTGAACCAATAAAACAACTAATGGATGAGCGTAGACACGTACATGGCGCTATTTCCCGGCTATTTCACATTGGAAGGCCGTTTCCAGCAGCCGTTAAATTATTATCGGGATCCCGATAATAATTATTCTAATTACAAAATTCCTTCGTTTGTGAGACACAGACATTTTCGAGCTTAACCATTCACGGGTATGGTTTACTAGCCAGTTACCAATGCAACCGTGTAAAAATCTCAATTTTTTTAAAAATTGTGGGCGCTCTTCAAAAAAATGTGCTAATATTGCTTTAAAAACTTGGAATAACGGCAGATATTCCCAGGTTTTTTAACATTTGAATATTCCATTATTTTTCGATCGAGACTCTAAGTTTCTCGATCGAATAACTTGGAATATTGATGGAAAAACTTGCAATCTTGGATCTTGGCCAATATTCTAAGTTTCTCGATGTAAAACTTAGAATCTTGGTCGATATTCCGAGTTTTATCTAGTAGATAAGAGGACATACAACGCGAAAGCCACAAAATACCTAAACCAATTACCCATTCATCTCGACAAAAGCCGGGCACTCGATGTGTTTTGTTGTGCATACATATCGTGAATGTTTTTTTCTCTGTAGATGTGGATTGCAAAAAGCATTTTTATTTTGGGGTGATGATTGTATACGTAGCCTTGTCTTGTACAGTGGCTGGATGGCTTGGTAGTAAAATACTGTCAAAAGCCACGTTTTATTTATTTGTATTCAAATTGGCCATACTCAGAAATTTCAGTTGCATGCATAGATACATTTTTCTAAAGGATTATGACTCACTGAGAATTCAATTATACACAGGTGTTAGAAAGTCTCATTTGGATTTGATTCATACATCGGTATAAACATATTACATACATGGTAAATAATGTAATTGAATACATGAAATATAATATGGAAAAATACTGGAAAATAAGCCAAAATAGTGGCCTGATATATTAGGTTATAATTTGAAATGAGTGATTTTTTAAAAAAAATTTAGATTTTTGGTTTTTTTGACATTGGATGGAATGTTGTTCCATTGTTTAACCCCAAGGTAAGATATAGATTTACAACTAAATTAAATTTAATATTAGATATTTGAAAATCAGAAGCATGTCATGTTTTTGGCATTTGTTACAAACGTGTTATCAAATTAGAGGGCATCAGGTTGTTGCTGCATTTGTACATGAATATTTCAATATTAAGTTTATAGAAATCCATTATTTTTGGTTGATTGTATTTAACAAATAAAGGATTAGATGCGCTTCTGTATGTTTCTCACTGCCCTCAGCGTACGCTTTTGCAGAATGTGCAGTTTTCCCCATTTCAGCATTGTATGCACTTGCCCATGCATTGATACCATATGTAATGTGTGAGAGAAACAGTGTGTTATAGAGACTAAGAAGTGCAGTTTCAGGAAGAAAGTGTTTTACTTTATATAAAATACCAATACTACTGGAACGTTTCTTCCCTAACTCCTCAATGTGATTTATTTTAATATTATTGGTAGAAATCTTCAATTGGTTAATTTAGTTTATCTTTTATTTTGAGTGCCAAAAAACCTTTAGTTAGGTTTTTTTAAAGATTATGAAATTGACTGTCTTGACCAGGTGTTTAGTTTACCTACTGCCCCTTATTCATATTATATTTAATAGTTTATTCTTATCATGATGTGATGTAAATACACTGATATCATCAGCGTAAAATATACAGACAATCGTGAGCAGCCTTTGGAATATCATTAACAGAAAATAGAATAATCTGTTGTGGTATTAACGCGTTACGTACTATTGTAAGAAAAAAAAAATCATATCTTATTGCATAAATTTGGTTTATGTAATTCCCAAGGGCAACTTGGGTCAAATGTATTTTAATGATATGCTTGGTCCCAAATACTAACTCTAAAATCAATATATACTTGACAGGGGTTTTGTGTGATACATACCACAGAAACCATCCCTAATATTTTCCAAAATGCATGTTTTTTATTACCTGAATCAAGTGCGTGTAAAAGAAAAGAGGTTGGCCAACTGAAACGCTAGGCCATTAACAAATCACATTAAGGTTTTTTGTTATAGGAATTGATGTAATTTAAGGGTTGGAACACTCGTAAATAATTTTTCCTTACTTATTTTTGGCCACATGAATTAAATAATGCCCACCCAGAATACTTATAACTTATTTACTACACTGAACAAAACAGGGTAGATATTATATGATCTCTTATCATTTAGTGGACATGAATACTTGAATCTCATTTACAGGCTATATTAATATATTTCTATATTGCGTGGTAGGAAATTGCTAACCACGTAATATATTCCTGTATTGCGTGATGATTACACCAAGTATTTGACTCCTACTTTACATGCATTACAATCTATGTGTGTGTCTTGTACATCTGTGGGGGAGACTGCTCTGATCCAACCCCATCTGAGATGCCAAATCCCAATATGGCCTTTTTTGCAACACACTGCTGTTTGGTGCTGCAATGCAAAATTAATACGGTAATTTCTTCCTATGTTCTACATGTACAAATACATTTTCAAATTTTCCTGTGTGTTTTAGAGAAATGGTGACCACAACCAGGAAGTCTAAAGAGGTGAGTTTTAAGGTTCCCCAGCCTACAGTGGTCAGTGGATAGCATACGCTGCAGAATTCAACTACTGTGCACTGTGTACTAATATAAATACTGAATCACTGGGACCATGACAGTGTGGACTAAAACTGCCTTGTTGGACATTGGGAATGACAGCTGATTAAAACTGTAGCAGGTCTACAGTGACTGAGTATATGGTGTTATTGATTTTATACTTTGTAGACCTCCATAGATGATACTAGTGCTTGGGCCACGATCGAACTCTTGCTGTGCTAATCCAGATGTAGAATTACAAAATTGAAATCTGATCTACTTTCGCGGCTTACCACTTATCAAGATCCATTTCCTCTAAATGATGCTAACTTTGTTATCCATCCCCTGTTTTTTTTGGCGACGTAATACGGAAAATACATATGGTTGGGTGCCGTAATCACATTCGGTGTCACTCACGGCGCCTAATGTGACACGGCACCAATAGGTTTTTACCTTATTGCGTGACAAACGGGGAATAAGTAATATTATTTATCAACGCAATCTTAACAAGAGACACTGGAACCCTCTACACATGGCTCGCGGACTGACGCCACCCGTTTAATAGTCTCGCCGATTGAAACAAAGGGTGATTGCGTATCATTTATGGGTAATGTGTCCAAGGTCATAAAAAAAATGGCGATGCCAAGCGGCCATTATTTTAAAATAAAAAATTTTTATGTTCGTTATTTACATAAAACAGCCTGTCTTTAATTACGAGGTATCTAACAGCGGGTGGAAATAAATAAAAGATTACAACCAGTCTGGTTCTGCAAGGCAACAGAAAGGAGAGGATTCACGTAAAGTTGGTTCTCCCAACGTTATTTGGGTGTATGTCAGTTCATTGTAGCCTGTTTTGATGCGCCCGGATTATCGATCCGCCGTGAAATTAAAAAACGAGTGTTTTTCGGTAGCCCTATACGGCTACCTAACCCCAGCGTTCGGTAGCCGTATCGGTAAAAAAGTCCGGAGTGTTTCGGTAGCAGTACGCACCTCCTTAAGGAAATATGTCAAGATTTTTGGTCAAGCTCAGTTTGACATTACATTCATAAAATATATGACCATACATCACGATTCCCGAAAAAAATAATACCAATTTGTGTAAAATAACAAAATAAGGCCATTTAATTTTGCTTTTTGAATACGAAGAAAACGGGCGGTATTTTTCGCCACGGCTTCATTGATACAAAAGCGCCCATTTGCTCTCCGCGTGACGTCAAAGTGATGACCAAAACATCGTGTTGACTAGGAATTGGTATGCTGACACTGTCTATTGAGGATTAATGAAAGTAATAATAAAATTAGAAAAAATAAGTTACAGAATATATTTTGTTTTCATTCGTGGTGTTTTAATTATTAGAATTGCAACACTGCGATTTGATGGTCACAACGACGTAAATATGGTGGTCATCACTTTGACGGTACCATTTGCCTGCGATGTGGATTTGTCGAAATCGTTTTCGAGAAGCTATTGGGCGAAAATTAAAAAAGGCAAAATACCAACAAATGTGGACAATTTTCAACTTATTGATTTATATGTAATCTACGTTACTTAAGCTTTCCATCCAGACCAAATTTTCCAAATATCAGAATCATGACATATTCCTTTTTAAGGAATCGTACTAATACAACAATTTTCAGATGAGCGCAAGGCGGGGAATGAGGTTGTTTGGTCTTGGGTAATTCGAACTTCAAAATAAGCAAGTTTTTCCTTTTTGAAAAACCAATTAGGCATGGTTATTTAGGGACAAAACAACGACACAGATTCAAATGCAATTGCTTAAGGATTTACCTACTCTTGTTTCAAAGAATTTGACTTGCACTGTATTTTGTAGAATAAAAAGTATCGCTGTTGAAATGTACATTGGATATCGCTCAAACCACGGCACAAAGGATTGTGCGGCGTTACTAATTTGCATATCAAAACAATGTCAAAGAGTGAAGCGATGGGTTATCATGGGTACGAAGCAAGCTTACCTATATTTTGAAGCTATTTTACCTGAAAAGAATAATATTAATGAACATAAAAATCTGAATTTGAAGCAGTTATAATTTGGGGAACATAGGTAAATATCGGATTACTCCTACGTGCAAAAACTACAAATCGGGCGGGCTTCGAAGAAGAAACAAAAAACACTACAGAATATAATTAGAATAGATTTATGCGATATGTATAAAATTCCACGACAAACCAATAATTCGCCCTTCAAAAATTTAATCAAGAAATAGAGTAAAGTTATAAGAGCCCATTAACAAATTTTTCTTTTTTTATGTCTTGAAATGTTGCAATGGGGATGTTTCTGTTATGTGCTTGCATGTGTTTCTCTTTAGATATTGTTTAAACAATTCTCGCAGCCATCGTGCTTGGGAGGTTCATCGTTTTGTGGGAAGGTTTTAAGTGATGACATTCCATATAATTTCTGTTTAGCTCAATCAGATAAGATTCTTGATTGGTCAACTACTCAATAAATATTTAAAATATTTTTATATTAATATATTAAAATATAAAATAAATATTTAAAAATGATCGGGAATAGTCTAAAACATTTAGGCCTACGAATAAATTACCCTATAGTCACACATTTGCATAAATAGATAGCAAAAACCTTTTCCCACATATAGGAAAAAAATGTACTTTTGTACCTCCAACTATAATTTTGAGATATCCCCCCTAAAAAAAATAAAGAACTTTGTCTCCTTCTTTTTAGTAAAAAGAAGAGGCCTAAGATTATTAAAACTTCGTGTTTGAAAACGTTGTTGTGGTGTAATTTAAATTGTGAAAATCCTGAAACAGAAAAAAAAATCTAGACTTGTGAAAAAGGTCGGTATTCTTTTCTCATTCTGCAAAAACAGGGTGAGTCATTCGAAAGAAGACAAGGAAACATTTTTTTACCTATTTATTATTTCTTTTGCTCCTGTAGACAATTCATAAAATAAATATTTTGCCTAGAATGTTCTGGTCAGTGTCGTGTTTTATGCGCTTTGTAACCTTCAGATAAAACACTTTACAAAACCACTTGTAGTTGTATTGTTATAATTGCATTTCTTTAATAAAATAAATAAATCATTGCTCAAAAGAGCTCATGGAATTAGTTATGGTTCTCGTTTGAAGGAATTACGGTTTAAATGGAATACAACAAAGTAAGTCGCAACTCAAGTTTCTAGCTAGTGTTTGATATTTCAATTGACACTATATTTTAAAAAGTAGGCATAGGCCTACATTAAAAAAAATACCGCCGTCAAACAGTCATATGTTGTAACACATCCTATGTAGGGGAGTTGCAACAGCCACAGATTTTCCTGATAAAGCATCTATTGCGTTAATTATTTTGGCACCAACGGATAGGCTAGGGAGCTCTAGGGATCGCAAAATCCTCAAACTATTGTGATTCTAATTCCTAACTAAAGTCTATTATAATTTCACAGTTTATAATGATCACACCTTCACTGCGTAAATATCACAAATTGTACTCCGATTTTACTTTCTTCATGGGGCGATTACTTGGTCGTACGTTCGTCACGCATGACTGTGTCCGGCTATTTAACCGATCCACTGTGGACACGCTCCGTAGCCGTATACGGCTACCTAACCACAGGGCCTGTTTTGGTTATATAGCCGTATACGGTTAAGGAACCCTGGGGTTAGGTAGCCGTATACGGCTACGGAAACACTCCCATTAAAAAAACTTGAAGATAATGTTTGATAAAGTAAATGCTATGATATGTGTAATAAGAATATCGACTGCATTGAAGCACACTTTTGCAGGTTCGTCGCCCGGGGTTTGTCGTCTTATTCAAAAATGACAGTAAGAGACGTCTTTCCTGAATCAATCTGTGGACCTCAGGTTTTGGGATGACATCCGGTTTAAAAAGTAAGTCAGTCAAACAACTCAGTTCCAATTAATTGACACACAATATAGGCCTGTTCTGTGTATACAACGTACTGTGTAATTATCATTTAACAAAGATATAAAATGTAAGCCGACGTTTCAGGTACATTACGCTATATGATCACGGTACGATCATGAAATCCAGTCAAAGCATGTAGGTTTAGTAATCATTTAGACTTCAGTCTTACTATGTCGATATCTTTTTGTTTACTGTTACATTGGATCAGCTGCCTCTTTGGCGTCGTTGTTGGGATCGACTCTCCAGTTTTCCTTTGTTCCCCATGCTTTCAAATGTCTTTCGACAACTCCCTCACCGTTATTCTTGCGTTTGATAAGATCATCTCTCATCTTTGGAATCTCGTCTCCAAGATAAGTTGCCACAGTGCGTTCCAGACAACTATCAGGGTAATTTTTGCGGGCAATGTCAGCATTAGTCCGAGAGCTTCTGAACCCGGAAGACATCGATATTGTCATTAGGAAAACCGCGACTACCAGAAAGTTAGGTCTATCCATTGTGACTATTGCCTTTGTTGTTATTGCTGTCCCTTAACACGTCTGTAAAATGGGCGCCCAAGAAAAGACCCCCTAGCCTACTGAAAATAGAGCGCATATTATTACACGCCAGCGGGTACCCGGGCACATCTACTGGTAATTTGATGGATTATGGATTAAAGTTAAGAGAACATAGGAGAATCAGTAAAAAATCCTGTTCATGTTTGTTTACCCAAAAGGGGACACAAATATGAATTAGAGAAAGAAGTAGAAGCGCATTGCATTTGCTCTCATTTTGGCTGCTGAAAATAAATCTGGCAAGCATTTTGATCTCAAATACATTTTAGATCTAGTTCTGTGGATTTTAAATTTTGCATGTGAAGTCAATGGTTAATTTTGACCACTTTAGAGTTTACATATGACTTCGAAAAGCACTGTTTTAGAAACATTTAAAAAATATAATAATATGTTGAATTGCGAAGGGCTTCAGTGAATCATTGTTGGGTGCAAAGCCATTAATAGAACATCCATTAATTAGCCAGCAGACTTACAAAAGGACGTGAGTAAGGTCGTGTACTACTGCTGTGGCATACTTTAGTAAACAACTCTTTTGTATAACATTTCAATCAATTTCACTTGTATTGAAGCTTATTGAACCTTTCAGAACAGTACAATGTTTGGGGCGTTCTCAAGTCCTTTTATGAATCTACTGGCTGAAAGGATATTCTATTCAGTGCTTTACACCCAACGCTACCATTTTTGTAATTTTTGAAGTTCTTCGCAATTCAGAACAATATTATTATATTTTTCCTTTGACATTTAATAGAATATACAAAAAGCTTGTGTGTGTTTCTGACAAAATAGGTTGAGAAAAACATCACTTTTCCAAATCATGTCTAAAATGGTCAAACTTCACCATTGGCTTCACATGCAATAATTAAAATCCATGGAACCAGGTCAAAGTTCATTTCAGACCAAAATACTTGCCAGATTTGTTTCTAGCAATCAAAATGGCCATAGAATCTATCAAGGTTGTCTGATTTAAATCACATTGATTTAAATCGGCAATTTAAATCGAGATTTAAATCCCTTTATTTTTTTTTTCGAAAATCACTGATTTAAAGAGACATGAGGCGATTTCCAGAGAGAAGCGCCCCTAATTTTTTTCAAACCCAGGGTTTTTGCATATTTGGAATGCATACCAACGTATTAGATCACACCAGAAGTGATTAAGCCGAATACGCAGTCTTTGTGTAATGAGATGATTTAGTAATTTCTGTCGTGCACGACAGAAATTCAAGCATGGTTTCCTATAGGGAAGATTAGGACAAGGCCAGTTCAAAACAAGATTTGCGGCTTTCTTTCGTGCTTTTTTGTCCAATAAGCCTTCGAAACGTTCTCGGTAGGTGGTCTACAACCGATCAAGTGCAATGTAAGAGAAATTGTATCCTAAAAAAATTCCTTCTGTCACTTTAAATCAACTCTTTTTTTTTTGAGAAATTTGTTGTATGTTTTTTAAAACCCTTTCTGTGTAGTTTGTTTATTGCAATTGGTTTATGTACAAAATGGCCCTAATTAAAACGCAAATTTCTCATTTACGAAGCGACTCAGTTGCTTAAATTATGCATTACCTGGGACTGCAAGATCTCTGCATCCCATTCAAGAAGAATCCATAAGTTGACCACGGATTTTTCGAGGTACTGAAGCATGAAGACAACGATTAGTTCCGATCCCCTCTGAAACTGTGGTTTCTAGTCAAAATATTCCTATGGGGTGGGTGTAAAATTAGTACTGTAATTACTCAGTAGTAAGCCTCACACACCTTTTTGTCTTGATATTGTGCTGATTTTTATCTTTAAAATAATTTCTAACACAAAAATATGGCACAGGAAGTTCCAGTTTCTACTATTTTTCAATTTTAACTTAGACCGTCACTTTTTTTACCTTTTCCCAAACACTTTTTGGCCAGAGGGTGCCAGACCAGATCGATTTAGTGGTGTGGAATCTACAGAACCCTCAGATTTGTAAATCAATGCACTTCATGTCTATTTCAACTCATCTTGACAGATTTTGATCATTCATGAGAATAATTTCATTATTTTAATGAACTGAGCAAGAAATTAATGTTGTCCTAAAATATGCATATTCTGCTATCTACTGGAGATTTCGTGGAAGCTGTTTTATAGGAGAATCAACAACATTGTCTGATTTCCTTTGCTTAATTATGTAATCAGAAATAAAATAACTTATATACTCTTTGCTCGTCATAGCGCCAGGCCCTTGGGAAGTGAAGGGGGGGGGGTTACTCGGGGAAGGGGCTACTAGAGTGGGGTGCTTACTCGGGATAGCTGTGTACATGTATGTCAAGCCTTGAGGCAGGCTACAGCTGATAACATGACTCAAAATAGCCCCACAATTTGGATAAAAGAAAGAGCAGCCATCATCTGCAGCTAGTGTAGCAAAAGCTACTGTATGCTTTATCCATATGGTATGGCTACTTCATCGGCTAAATACAACACTGGCACAAGCCAGACTGCTGAATTGCACCTTTAGGCTTAGTCGTAGACTAGCTACTCGCCACTCTCACTTCACAGTCTGAATGATTCAGCCAGCCAAGTGTGCACATATTTCACAGCTCTATTGACTTACATTGTCTGCCGAACTCTTCGTATTTTCATGCTGACCCCCCGGTCTAAATAGCTTCACAGGCTACACTAGCGGACTATAACTAGAGTTTTGAACTCAAGATGACAAGATCAAGTTCAACGTCCTAAAGGTCAGGGGTCACAAACTTTTTTCGCTAGTCTCTACACACATCCCCTATAGGTTGCACACCACCAAATAAATTGCCATTGGATTATGTACAAAATGGCCCTAATTAAAACGTAAATTTCTCATTTACGAAGCGACTCAGTTCCTTAAATTATGCATTACCTTGGACTGCTAGACCTCTGCATCCCATTTAACAAGAAGAATCCATAAGTTGACCACGGATTTTTCGAGGTACTGAAGCATGAAGACAACGATGAGTTCCGATCCCCTCTGAAACTGTGGCTTCTAAGTTCTAGTCAAAATATTCCTATGGGGTGGGTGTAAAATTAGTGCTGTAGCGGGGGATGGCCTGCCCGAAAAAAAAGAGAGAACGCGCATGCGCGGCACAATTTTCCAGAAAGCGACCGGCGGAGAGCGCAGAACCTAATCTGCAACGTGGGTAAGTTGGTGGCTGAGAAACCACCGCTGCAACGTAGAGCTAGAGATACTACAAATTGCACACCATGATTTTTAGTTTACATACATTTATTTTTCACATCACCTAAAGAAAATCACGAGACATGGTTCAATTGCCACATCTGCATAGATACCAACTCACTGAAAATCACCTACAACACCAGCTTTTGATTTCGACCCTTTTCTTATACAAATGGCTTCTTCCTATACTCAATGTTGTTACCAATTAAATAACATTTGTATTATGATCGACCACACACAACATATGACCTCAATATCAAAATGGCTCACTATACTTCAATTTGCACCAATGTTCACATAAAAGTCAATGCACTTTCATGGTAACCCTGAATTTCCTTTCTCTAATACAATTCCACATCTACATTACTAAGAGTGTCTAAAAATACCGAGGTTTCACATGCAATGTTCTTTTTCTTATGCACTCCAACATGGGGAAAATTGACCACAATTTTAACATACCACTGTACCATAATTTCCGCATAATGCAGCATTCCTATTTAAAATTCACCTCATCACAAAACAAATACAATTTCGACAAAACTTACAATTCTGAATACCAACACTAGATAGTGTACAACCTGGCATTTCAACAATTGCAGAAATTCACAATAGCAATCTTCTCCCTACCAACATGTACTACATCACAAAATCATGTAATTCTGTATACCAACACTTGTTTGTGTACAACCAGGCATTCGGCAGCAATTACAAAAATTATTTTTATAATGGCAACACTCTTCTCACATTACCATAAGCAAAACTTAACATTTCTTCCTCAATTCAAAAAGATCTCTCTCTCACACACACACACACACTCCCTGCTTCTGTAACTCACTGTTTACATTGCAACTCAACTCAACATCACACCTCGCCCAAATCCAACCTCTCATAAATGATCATACTCAAACCTGCAACTCACACAGTAAGTGCTCTGACCCATGATGTGTTGTTTACTAACTCGCAATGCGCAATACTCTACCCTCCCTACAATTGGCACAGCTCGTTTAGCACTTTCCCTGGACCAGTGGGAGTTATGATTAATACCCTTGGGAAAATTGATAGCTGCTTTGTGCATAATTACAGCTAATTACATTGATAATCTGTATTTTTCATATTTATTTTTATTATTTTTTTTTACCTTCTTTTCGGAAGTCCAGACCCTTCAACATGAACATTTCTATGTATATCTCGATCTCCTCTATCATGTATATGAAGGATAAAACTACAAATGATACATTTGTTGGCCAATTTTCGAATTTCCCGCTGACATTATGACTCATGTGTTTACAAAAAATGGAGAATTTTCAATGCAAAATACCTGTACAACGCCATGAACGCCATGCACGCCGCAGACTAGTCCGAGGTGCTCTGACTAGACACTCCATATTGGGTGGTCGGGCTTTGCCCGGGCTACGACGTGTCGAGCTAGCCGCAGACAGCACACACAAGATTCGAGTCGATTTGCTGTCTGTCTTCTCCTCTTCTGCATTCATTTCCACCAATATAGCGATAAATGTTGGTTGACTAGGTTCCTTGATCCTTGTAGATTTCTAAAATTGAATTCCCGGCTTCCAAAGGTTGACACAAATGTGAAAAATCGCGAGTTTTTTACGAACCGTCCCCACAGAATATTTACAGCTAACGAGTGAAATCTCTCCGCGCAACGGTCAGTGTTGTGTACCGAACGCAGCATGGTAGACTTGATCAAAATCTTGGACTGGCACCAGCAGTTTGTACTGATTACATAGGTTAGATTGAGTTTTATTTGTTCTTTTTTGCAGTTTTGCAAGAGGTTAGCATATATTTTGATAGTGTGTCGATTTAACTTACTCAGTCTGCTGCCCTCTGTACGTATTTCCCACTTCGGTCGGCCAGGGGCCGGATAGGGGTTCCTGATATCGCGGATTTACTAGATTGTCTGAAATACAATCGAGTCGCACTTTGAAATGACTTATTTTTAGGCCAAAATTATTTATGATTTCAAGGTCACGCTACAGCTTTTCATTAATTGTTATGTAATATTTAATCTGGGCTACTTCTGACCCAAAGTCCGGATAATGGGTTAAAACACTTTCCCTGGACCTATGGGAGTTATGAACAATACCCTTGGGAAAATCGATAGCTGCTTTATGCATAATTACATTGATAAGGCTAAGGGAAATTGATTCTTAGTTTCCTGTTGGAGCGCGCATCAGATTTGCTGCTGTGGCAAATATTTCATTATTTTTTGAAAAAAATGTTTTTCTTGAAAAGTTTATAATAAAAACAATTTTTTAGTTGCTCAAAATATTTGAGCATCCCTTCCTGTTCATTTTAAGTAGTTTTCTTGGAAGGGGTGTCACAGTATACCATAAATAATGAATTTCTTCCAGATTTTCGTCCCGCTTGTCATCAATTCTCGGTGCAAAAATGTGAAAAACTGATTTTTAAAATTTGAAGGATTAAACCTGCAAATATCCTTGTTTTGTTAATTAAGCACTTGTAAACCTTGTATTATAAAGGCACTAGTGTATTCAACATGCCTTTAGATGTAATAATGAAATGACAGGTAATAATGAAATGACAGTAAATAATGAAATCGGACCTCGTCACCTTTTAAAAATCTCCAACAGGAAACTAAGAATCAACTTCCATTGGCCTAATCTGTATTTTTTATAATTATTTTTATTATTTTTCTTACCTTCTTCTCGGTAGTCCTGGACCCTTTCCATGACGATTTTGGTGTAAGGCCGGGTCTCCTCTATCGATGTATATGAGTAGCGAACCTACAAATTTACAAATGCCAAGGTAAATTTGAATTTACCGCCGGCACTTGTAATGAGATCGTAAGTTCACCACCCAGCTCAAATTACACACGAAACGCCTATACTGGCCGTTCACTGCATGCACGCCGTATCCAGACATCCAGTAAACTGTATCATATGTCTTCTGCTGTCCTGCTCTCAATTTCACACTACGTCAAAACAGTTGGGTTTGACTAGTCCCCCTATTACTCCAGATTATAAATATAATTCCAATACTCCAAAATGTGAAATTTATAACGAAAATCGAACGGTTTTGCGTCCGACTGTCCGATGAATTTCACGCTTCTCGCTAAGAAAAATTTACAGCGAGCGCTGACTTATTTGTTACTCGGTAACAACCACAGATTTCTATTATAACACTAGATAGCAAACGCCAGCTCAAAAGCCGTCACCATCTTTTCCCGCAGCACGTACTTATTTCCAGCGTGTGTACCAATTTATTCATAATTCCCTGATTTTTACATAGGCGAGGGTGTACCAATTTATCCATATATTCAGCATTTGCATAGACGATGTACCGTTTCCAGGCCAACAGTTACGGCGCATGCTCGTACGCGTGCTAGTTCGAATGGCTAACTCATACCGTACATGATATTTTAATGTTTTCAAAACCGTTACGGTGGCCGCCTATTCTCCAACGCGGCGTACACCAATGACGTCAATAAAATCTAGACTGCTAGCGGCCGTTGTTATTTTGCATAATTGTTGTGGGCTAAACTTACCACGGGCAACTTCGAATTCCATCAAGCACAGCTCTCCACATATTATAAACACATCAAATCAAGGTAGTAACACAGGGCGTACTTTTAATCTAGTGAAAGAGACTGATCTCTTTACGTTCCTAACATTCCATGTCAACACTCACTGTTTTCATCAAGGAGGGGACAGATACTGTACTTCGACTTCGAACCATTGTTCGAACCGGCAAAACTACGTACCGAAAAGTGAATGTGCCCTGGTTGGAGCGGGGCAGGTACGGCTCTGTTTTGACCGATTTGCAATGTTATTTCACCAAGTCCTGACAAGAGTTTGCATCACAGTGTAGGTAGAATCACGATCGCTAGATGCAGGGAAATGTGTGTTTTAAAAAGTCAGAAGAATGTCAATTTTCAGTCATATTCTGATGGCTGTAAATGCGAAACTTTCGAGCTCTTAGGCAACATGCAACCTATCGTTCCTAACTCATATCTGGGTAGCATCACATACAGATTTTCTTTCGATGGATCAATTTCCTTATTTTATCTAATTTAATCGTAATTTTATTGTTCCAATTTTCATATTTTCTTTTTAATGGGAATCAAGTGTGGTGTCGCTCATGAATCGGAATCGTGAAAACGAAAGCAAATTCGATGAATGTCGCTATTGTCGTTCATGCAATGATGCATTGTCATGTTGTAGTTGTTGTGAAATTCCTTCAAAACTGTAACTAAGAACCAGAACCCCGAATCAGGCCTAGCCTACTATGGCCTTGGTCATTCTGTCCATACCCTAACTTAGGGCCTCCCTAAACAGCCGCAGTTTATATTTTAATATCATTATTCAATCTCAACTTTTTAGGTACGAGTACTGCTTAACACCTCACTGCTAGTTCCATGGGCCAGACTGGTTTGTCACTACTAAAAGGGTACCAATGATTTTGGTTAGTACCAGTGTAGCGACCATGGGGATAGACCAAAAGGCATTCTAGAAAATTCAGATGAGTAGCTATGTCGCGACTAGGGGTCAGTAAAGGCCATCTCGGTGGTGGTCATATAGGGGCTAAAATTAAAATAATGCTCCAATCACTTTGAACACATACAACTTGCTGATATGATTCATCAAGAGATTAAAAAAGTGTACATCACAATTTTCTGTACCTTAGTTTAGGGGATACAGCAGAAATAGGTCAAAGGTCAATCAAAGGCTAAAATAGTCAGTCCAGTATTGTAATTTTCATCATCAAATAAGGATTATAATATTTGACACCGTACAAATAGCTTTTGGCTATAGCGGGAAATCCTGGGGATAATAGAACGACGGTCCACCACGCACACGTTGACTTTCAGGATTCTATGCCACCGAGGAAATGTGCACTGTCCTTGTTACTAAAATACACCGAAGATGTTCTTGTTACAATAAGACATTTGTTTTGTCCCTTTGTTTATTATTGTTGGGTTGTTTTTTTGTCCTTTGGAAATCGATGATGAAAAAACGCCTTCAGGTAAGTTCAGATCCGTAAGGCGGATGTACATGGAGTGTCAAAAAGTGGACCTCTTTTTGAAAAGTGGAGATAAACCCCATTCATTTTTGGACTTTTTTGAACAGTCACATTGCCCAAAGGGATACCGTAATGAATATTATAATTTCAAACAGTGTTACGGGTGCCTGCCTATTTCTTTTCCAACGCGGCGTATCTACCAATGACGTAAATAAAATCTAGACTGCTAGCCGGCCGTTGTTATTTTGCAAAATTGTGTGTTGCTAAACTACGCCACATGCACTCGAATTCCATCCAAGCAACAGCTCTCCCATTTTCGTACAACACAACAGCAAATCAGCTAAAGTAACACAGGGTCGTACTTTTATACTAGTAAAAGAGACTGATCTCTTTACGGGTTGCTAAAGCGCAGCAAAACCACTAGTTTCATAAAGGAGGGGACGGAGCCTGTACGAAAGCCTGAATTTTGACTTCTGAACAGTTGTCCCTGCTTCGAACGCCAAAACTACGTACCGAAAAGTGAATGTGCCCTGGTTGGAGCGGGGCAGGTACGGCTCTGTTTTGACCGATTTGCAATGTTATTTCACCAAGTCCTGACAAGAGTTTGCATCACAGTGTAGGTAGAATCACGATCGCTAGATGCAGGGAAATGTGTGTTTTAAAAAGTCAGAAGAATGTCAATTTTCAGTCATATTCTGATGGCTGTAAATGCGAAACTTTCGAGCTCTTAGGCAACATGCAACCTATCGTTCCTAACTCATATCTGGGTAGCATCACATACAGATTTTCTTTCGATGGATCAATTTCCTTATTTTATCTAATTTAATCGTAATTTTATTGTTCCAATTTTCATATTTTCTTTTTAATGGGAATCAAGTGTGGTGTCGCTCATGAATCGGGAATCGTGAAAACGAAAGCAAATTCGATGAATGTCGCTATTGTCGTTCATGCAATGATGCATTGTCATGTTGTAGTTGTTGTGAAATTCCTTCAAAACTGTAACTAAGAACCAGAACCCCGAATCAGGCCTAGCCTACTATGGCCTTGGTCATTCTGTCCATACCCTAACTTAGGGCCTCCCTAAACAGCCGCAGTTTATATTTTAATATCATTATTCAATCTCAACTTTTTAGGTACGAGTACTGCTTAACACCTCACTGCTAGTTCCATGGGCCAGACTGGTTTGTCACTACTAAAAGGGTACCAATGATTTTGGTTAGTACCAGTGTAGCGACCATGGGGATAGACCAAAAGGCATTCTAGAAAATTCAGATGAGTAGCTATGTCGCGACTAGGGGTCAGTAAAGGCCATCTCGGTGGTGGTCATATAGGGGCTAAAATTAAAATAATGCTCCAATCACTTTGAACACATACAACTTGCTGATATGATTCATCAAGAGATTAAAAAAGTGTACATCACAATTTTCTGTACCTTAGTTTAGGGGATACAGCAGAAATAGGTCAAAGGTCAATCAAAGGCTAAAATAGTCAGTCCAGTATTGTAATTTTCATCATCAAATAAGGATTATAATATTTGACACCGTACAAATAGCTTTTGGCTATAGCGGGAAATCCTGGGGATAATAGAACGACGGTCCACCACGCACACGTTGACTTTCAGGATTCTATGCCACCGAGGAAATGTGCACTGTCCTTGTTACTAAAATACACCGAAGATGTTCTTGTTACAATAAGACATTTGTTTTGTCCCTTTGTTTATTATTGTTGGGTTGTTTTTTTGTCCTTTGGAAATCGATGATGAAAAAACGCCTTCAGGTAAGTTCAGATCCGTAAGGCGGATGTACATGGAGTGTCAAAAAGTGGACCTCTTTTTGAAAAGTGGAGATAAACCCCATTCATTTTTGGACTTTTTTGAACAGTCACATTGCCCAAAGGGACATTCTGGTCAATTATATCAATCTCGAACCTTTGGATCTTTTTATCAAACAATATCAGCAAAAAGTGCAACCTGTTGCCCCTTTTTTGAATTACACTGCCTGTGTAACCGGCCGGGTAAGTTTGAATAGGTGAGGTATTTTAATGAAGATGGCTTCAATTTGGACATTGTTTTGTAGGAAATCCTTCTAAATAATGACTTGAAGCACTATCAGTGATCCAAATGCATACGAGACTTTTACAGTTTAAAAGAGGCATTTTCTGATTATGTGCATACTTTTTAAATGAATACAAACATTTAATTGTTTAGATTTTTTTAATGTTTAAAATTAGCCATCACAAGATAGTACCTATTAAGAGGCCCAATGTCCTAGTGGGGAGTTTTAAGCAAGGTGGTGCCCGTTGACATGCTTTTTTTAAGATTTTGTAATTAGAGAGCTTCCAATCTTCTATGCGACTAAAATGGTCAGGGGGCACTACATAGATGGAGTCTTTGTGTTATTTTTTTGCTTAAATTTCTAAAAAAATAGAGGTTTCCTCGGGGTGACAATTTTCAAGTTTCCCCCCAAAATCGGGGTCTTGGCGACGCGTAGAATTGGTCAAAATATGGGGGGGTCTTTGTGGTGGTATTTTTTAAAAAAAAATATGGGTGTCATGGTGTACGCCGATGTTTGAAAAGGGGTCTTAACCGCCTTACATATGCGTCACCCCTCCAAATATCGTACCGGACCGTCCCCGTCAATGAGATCTATCTACGAGTCTGTCTGTCCGGCAATGCATTTTGTTATACTTGCCAAAGCGTCTAGGCAGGCGTCCATCTTGGTGGCCCTTACTGAGCATACGACCACCCGTTTAAGCCCGGTCTTGACACTCAAGCTTCTAAGTCACCATCCCATATCGTCACCTTGTACAATTCAATGTAACATGGTGCAACCCTAGCTTTATTCAAGACCAAGTGATGTGCAGAGTAGTCGTCAGCGGTTCCGTCTGGGTAACGGAATACCAACCGGATCTGTCCTGGCTGCCCGTGCTGTTCAACGTGTATATCGCGATTTAACCTTACCTCAACAACATCTAGACAATATGTCTACGGCGACGATCTTGCCCTTCTCCACTCGGACAGAGCATCATGAACATGAATTAAAATTACACTTACGCGATATGGCCCTACTTTCAGCATAATCTCAGACCTGGAGACTGAACGGAGTGAAGCCCAGACCCACAGCCACTGACCGTCCATCTCAACCTACAACCAAAGAGGCTCATCGCAAGCTTCAAACCAACCTCAATGGAGCACCTCTACCAAACAATCCTACACCAACATATCTGGGAGTGAAGGTTGACCGGCAGCTTACTTACGGCAGCACCTCGAGTCCGCATGTGCTAAGGTATCTTCTTCGAGTAATAACCTCCTGTGCCGACTTGTTGGATCCTCATAGGGTGGCCAGCCCAACTACTCTACGTCACCACCCACCTTGTCTCTTGTCTACAGCTGTCTATACAGCGTGCTGAATATGTTGCCGGCCCCCAGCATGGTGCAACAGCTTCCTCACACAAAGAAGCTGGACACAGTACTCAATTAGACCTTGAGAACATTACTGGTTTGCCTCCGTCCCACTCCATCTGATTTCTGCCAGTGCTTTCAGGCATTTGCACCTGCGTGCTTTGGAGAGAACCCCACACCAACACAACTTGGTGAAACGAATCCTCGACAACAATCACCTGCTGCATAACACTTTCAAAGAATCACACCAGCTCTGCAGACGGAACTGTGCGCTCTCTCGTCGACCTTTCTGTCGACAACGCTGCTAACTCTCCAGCTCTCCATTCAAACATCTTAAGACATGGAATACTGCCGGCTAGATACTTCAATGACCAGACCAGAACAACTCACTATTCCACCTACTGACAGAACTACCACCTGGTATCAATCTTTCACCCCTGCCTGGGTCCCTTAAACCGGATTCGCACAAGAGTCGGGTTTCGCTCACCAGCAATAATACCGATGGGGGCTGCGCCCATCTCAGCCCTGTCGATGTGGTTCTCCCTCACAACTGCGGATCACTCTTCTCAATTAGTGCCCTACTTTCGTCCACCAGTGGACATAAGACTTCTCAAACACCAACTAATCACAGTGAGCTGGCTCAACCGTCTACAACATATTTAGCTGCGTCCATCCCAAAAGATATGCTTGATATAGTGGGTTCATAGTTACATGAAGGTTGTGGAGACGATCTGACTTTTGTTGCAGTGTTTTAGATGACCCAAAAGGTCAAAGGTCATCTAGAGGTTAAATTGCTTAGAATTACCCTATGACCTACCAAATTTTGGTCAATGACCACTGACCTGCTACTAACAAATCTGAGGTCAACGGTCAACAACATAGGTTCAAAGGTCACACACGGGATTGCACTAGTTTTAAATAAGACAGCAAAATAAGTATGCATATATTTGATGGAGCTTGAGACATTTGTTGGTGTAAGTTGGTTGACCGAAATGCTTTGTGCATGACATGCTTACTTGTGATAGTTTCTTTACGTAGTTTCAATTAAAGTGTTGATTAATTACCCCCCGCCCCCAGGGTGGGGGGAAAGCCTCAGTTGGGGAAAAAGCATAAATATCTTGTAAAAGTGGGTATTTGAGTCTACCATAAATAACACCTGTATTAAAAACAATTAGTAAAAAAAAAGATCCAAAAATAATTTTTCCATTCGTGATATATATAAAAATGCTTAAACTGACACTTTCAAGGACTCCAAGATATTTAAGGCTTCATAAAGCATATTCCATTAAAAATAATAAAAACTGAATAGTTAGAGTTAACCCGAGCCAATGTATAAGTCTTCAATTTACCACATCATGTCTATTGTTATCCATATTGTGTATATCAATTTAACATAGAGAATTTTCAAACTCTTCAAAAAACGACTGAATTCTGAGACTAAGCTACTCCTTAGAATTACCTAGCATGGCATTTTATACACTAGAGACATGTAGCTTTTCAAAAAACCGTCTAGAATTTGTACCCTTCTTAGGTATTGAACACCCATTTTTTGGCTCGCTGGCCCAAGGCCTAGCTGGCCTACACTGCCTAGGCCCTAGCTAGGGCCGTAGTTAGCTGGCCCTATACAGGCCTAGACTGGCTAAACTCAGTTTTGGTTCACATGCAATGTTTTCTATTTTTGTCCATAAACTGGCATTGCTTATGTCACTGACATTGCCATTTAACATGCCTAGGCGAGGGGCTAGTGCCTAGCTAGGCTGGCCTAGCAGCCCCTTAGACTGGGCTAAACTCAGTTTGGTTACACATGGTAGATGTGCTCTATTTTGTCCATAAACTGGCATTTGCCTCATGTCAATGACATTGCAATTTAACATGCCATATCAGAATCAACAGATATTTTTTAAATACGAGACTGTTTCGAGGAACCATCCAAAAGAAAAGTGAAGGTGACGGAAAGGACTAGGCCTCGGCCAACATAGAAAACGCAACCATCAAATCTTTGCACGATCTCAAGATGGAAGTAAGACATGTGCACACGTACATTTTGACACTTGAGACAAAAGTTCTTTTCTCTCTTCTGACATAGGCCTGTGCTTATGCTTATACGAATTTTGTATCATCAATGACCCTTAATTATTGCTACAACCAATAAGTCAGCCTCATGACCAGTGACTGACATTGATATGATATATTGGGGCAATCTCATGGAGCGCAGGATCCAGATCTGATGGCGCATCACCGAATCCAATCACAGATCCAGATCATAGGAGACCGTGTTTAAGAACTCTAACACTGTTTTGCAACGGCACACAGTGAGTGCGAAAGTACAGTGCCCTTTTGAAGCGTAAAATGTACAATTGCTACGCTTAACCTTGGTGATCAAGGAATATTTACGCGTAACCTAAAAAGTACACGCTTAAAGTGCAGAGACACTATTATAGTCCATTTTTTCCATCTCCGTGCCGTGAGTCATAACCTTGGCAGCTTTACGCACTCGTCAGATATGCTGTCTTTGTACGCGTAAAAACGCCTTCGCTTTAAGGCGGCACGCGCGGTTTACTGGTGCGATCATCAATCCCGCGCTGACAGGTCACTCTACTGCACGGAGGTATGGATTGGAGTTATAACCAAGCGTTACACGCCATGTACCGTTTGCACGATCGGAATCCATGTTTGGCCGGTTCCGTGAGACGCAAACTGTATATGCGAAGATCTGGAATCCGATTTGGAAGACCCCACACCGATTCTGGATCTGCGCTGTCCGTTTATATTGCCCCAATGTAAAGTTTGTGCAGAGGTTCGTTTTACTCAATAGTGTAAATATTCGTGCATGGGCCTTGCATGCAATGCTCCTGTGTTAACCAGATTATTATTAGTAAGACCTAACTACCTATAGGCCTATGGCTAGCTGGCTAAGATAGGCCTGGGTAAAGTACCGACTAGCCTTCCTTGCTATGCTATACTTGCGTCCAACCAACATGACCAAACGATACTTAGCATGTACACGGGCATTACAGTAGAAAATATGCAAAAATTACACACTGCGTTTCTTGGTTGTTTGTCAGTGTGTGCCACATTACTAGTATCCATAATCAGTTGCCACTGTTCCTGGGACCCATTGGGTAGGTGAAAATCTTATGAAAGTGCTCTTCTTTCTGATTTATTTATGTTCAATGCACGTTGTTTTTGAGTTGGTTATATAAGCAAGCACAAATAGCTTGAAATACTTTTCCTATCCCTACAAATAGTCCAGAAAATCCCTCTGCTGCGCTGGCCAATATCGTTCGAAAGTGATGTTTACCTTAAATCTATATATGATTGCGCATTTTGATACTGTGCACGATCATTCATCTCCTGCGTGAGATGATTTCGTGACGTGCATCTTTGTATGCAGATCATAATTAATATGGTTGGAAAGAACCGGTGATTTATGCCGACGCGATATTTCTGGGAATTGTGGTATTTTTTGCCCCACACTGAGCAAGGTGCTAACCATTGGCTGGTGCGGGTGTCTTTTACAACTCATCGGCGGAATAACACTGGTAGAACAGACCACCCAGTGGGTCTCTTCTCACAGGCTTTGGGCGTACCGGCATCACTGTTATTCAGACTATGGGTACAACGCGCAAGTTGACTATAGACTTGATTCAAATCTTGGACTTGGCACTATCATAGAGATGCCCATATGGTTTTTCAATCATTGTATTTTGGGGTTTTTTTTTTAATTACATGTTAAAGGAGTTTTGTGGTATGAAACAATATGAAAATAAGTTCGAAAAAATCTAACAAAATAAGAAGTTGATTCTCAGGGGTGCGTGACGTATATTTTTAAGGAGAGGCAACAGTAATCAAATCAAACTTGAAATGACTCGTTTGTAGGCCAAAATGAGTTCTGATTTTCAAGGGCACGCTGCAGCTTTCATGAATATTAATTGGTAATTCAATCTGGGCTACTTGCCACCCAAATCCCGGAAAGGGTCCCCCAGCGTCTCAAAATCAACTTACTCAAAGTGACATTCGCCGCCACCGTCTGGCAATGTCATCTCCTTTACATTACATCCGTCGGACCTAACATAACCCCCTTCATCCTACCTCAAGTTTAATATAAACTACATTATTCACACATATTCAAAACCGCTTTAAACAGCACATAACCTGTCGCGCACATCCCACAACACACACAAGGTCAATCGCACTTTGCATAAAATAAATACAATTTTCCATAAGTGGAAATTCATTTAATAACTCTGAATATACTGTTACCACAAAGTCTTTCAGATGCTAACCATTTCAATATCCACTCATATACACAACACCTCCACCCGGGCTCACACTTTAATCACATGCAGCTGACACTCTTCCCTAACCTAATTCACCTAACCCAAATCTTAATCTTTAAAACACCTGAACCAAATTCTGCATAACACCAGCCAATATCATTAACCTCAACCACCCGCCCAATCAATCCCAATGTTTCAAGCCTACTATACTCGCCGATCCCTTTAAAACTCGCCCGAATATACTCATCTCTCTAACCCAGCAACGATTCTAACCCCGCCTACCCACATGACAAAAACCTTAACTCATTCACAAGCAATCACACATCATTATTCCTACTTGCCCTCACCCACACCTCACAACACACCTTCAACTTATAACACTCAAACCCAATATCTTCACACGTTTGGCCGACCATAGCAGACCTTGCAAATGTTGTTGTATAGCATGTACACAAAAGTTTTACACAAATTTTACAAACACCGATACCTCATTCATGCAATCACGCATGTCTTAAATTAAATTTGGATACCTAAACCTGATCATCACACCCTTTGAACCACAATTTACACTTTAATACACAATGCGCGCACTTAAGGTATGAGGTTATAGGATCTCAACAGACATTTTACAAAACATTGTGATGTTTACATTTCGCAATCAGTTTTGTGCTGGCCGCTGTGTTTTACACTTGAATTTTAAAGCCAATTTTAATTACCTCAGAAAATATCACAAAATCAACACAATTTGAATCCTCACTCCTTTAACTCTCCCCCCAATCATTTATCTCCAAAACTTCAAAATCTCAAACCATTTACAAATTTATAAGGAAATATTAGTTCTCACAAACCTCAACCTCAACAAAACCCTCCTCCAATTTACCCAACAGCAAGCCCAGATTTATATTTCTCACAATCATTTCACCATCAAAAGTCCTTACAAATATACGTTATAATATCAGTCTTTGTCCTCAGTATACGGGTGCTTGTTGGTGTCCTTCAGCTGTCTTGTGGTCGTTTCTTGTTTACTCTCGTCCGTCGAACGTGATGGTCGCTAAAACTGAGTCCCTTTAATATAAAATCCCACTTAAATCGTAAATCGTAAAACCCCCGAGCTGGCCAGCTATTTACCCGAATAAATCCGATTTTGTGCCCAATTCAAGCGGTTTCCGTATTGGCGTCAATCCAGGCATAAAGTGGAAATATGGCAATATTGTAAAGATGCTGGGATTCCTGTCATCGTATGCACAATTCTGTCAGTTAACTACAAAAATCCCTCTCTCCTTTTGTTTAAGGCACAGCGGATAAACAATCTGCATCAGATGATTTCTGGTTGATAATGCTTTTGACACTTCACGCTGATAAATAAAAGCGACAGGGCGTTACCTCATGGGTAAAAATATTCACACAGAGCCTGCCTCGGTCATCTTTTAACTTGGATCCTTGTCCCCAAACCATCTCCTTATCTAGTTTTAATTCATTATTAAAGTCCATATTGTCTGTTATGAATGCTCGCAACCAAAAGTCCCGTCCATCTCTACATTTGTCTAGTTCGCCATTATGTCTTAAGTCCGCTCCCCATCTCCATGTTTATGTTAGCTCCGCCATGTCCTGACGTCCGTCTCCCCATCTCTACAGTTTGGTTTATGTTTATCCTTGCCATGTCTGAAGTCCGTCTACCCATTGCCACAATCTATGTTTAGCTCGTCATGTCCTGAAGTCCGTCCCGCTCCATCGCCCCAAACCATTCCGAGCGCGTAACCCAAAATTCTAGTCAGCCGACCAGGCCACCCAATCACAATGGCGAGTCGGGGAATTCCCAGGTGACGAAATGTTTGCGTCTTCCGGAGTGGGACAATGGTTTTGTGCCCGTCCACCACCTGTCGGCTCATTTTATGAACTGCGCATACAAATTCATACAAACTCATAGAAGTAAACAGACTAGGGAAATCCCGTTACAAAAGTACTGAATTACTCAGTATTAAGCTCGCCCCAACACCACCTTTTTGTCTTGATGATTGAATGCTGATTTTATCGTTTAAATAATTTCTAACACAAAATATGGCCCAGGAAGTTGCAGTTTCTACTATTTTTCATTTCACTTAGACCGTCACTTTTTTTTTTACCTTTTCCAAACCCTTTTTGGCCAGAAGGTGCCAGACCAGATCCTATTTAGTGTGTGGAATCTAATGTGACTCCGAAGGTGAAACATATACGCATGATCTGTTTGATGGACAAAAATCAAATAATATAAATACCTATGGAATATCAATTCATTTCAAATTTGTAAATAACACCCGAAGTTGTTTGCTTGTTTGGGATTTTTAGAAACATCACTTGGGTGGGCCGTGGACCACCCAACTACCCAACAGAACATACTGATTTTGCAAATTCCTCTTCTTTAAATTTCGTTATTTGAAATAGTAAGCCTACATTTAATTTTCAGTAACATTTGAAGCTCTACATCTTAATAACTATAAATGTAACCAGATACAATATGATTAAAGAGTTTTTATTTTTTTATTGAAAATAAAAGTATTCATTCTAAAAAGTTGTATGTGTCGATCTTCAATTAAAATTATTTTCGTCCGAACGCTTTGCAAAAAATACAAATAATAAATGACTTGATAGTAAGATAAGCTTTCTTCTTATAAATGGTGTCAATGGGTGTTTTACTCTGGCAAAAGTATCCAATATATATATATCACCTTCAGCACAGATAAATCGCAACTTCTTCTACTTAAAGGTCCGGCCCGATTGCGAATACCTCGTTCCCAGTCATCCATATTTTCCCCCGGAAGTGGTCATATTTGATGTCTAAAGATGGTATGAACGAAATGGCCCTTTTGGTCGACAATAATTAATTTTTACAGATAAGAAGTCTTGTTTTACGTATATGAGGCTTACAAAATCACGTTTTTTACTCTCACATGAAATCTGATTGAAATATCGGCGCTAAACTGTAGCAGATAGGGTTTTGGGGTCAAGATCATTCAATCAAAGTGAAAACATTAATTAAATCGGCCCATCCCCCTTTAAAAGTTAGGCAGACATGTTGGATATCCTTAGTGTACTTACACAACATGTGGGCCGATGCTATAACTTGGAAATACAGCAAAATACGGTGAATGTTTTGTCTAACTTTCCGGTTTTAAAAAGACTACATCCGGAGCTTTTATTCGAGTTTTTCGAGTATCAACATTATCGTACATTGATGTAGATTATGATTCATCCAGTAGAGAATAATACTGGACTAACCTTGCAGAGGTTAAGAACTGCAATATTTCGTCCGAACACTTCGGACTTCATCAGGGGCAGTTAGTTGCCTCTGCAAGGTTAGTCCAGTATTTGATTCGTAATTCCTTCTACATTAGCGTACATTATTATGAATTTTCAATTATACGATTAAGCACTACAGGAAAAATACTGTAAATTTTTAAAAATCCTGGCAGCAATTCTTCCATCAAATCACCTAAAAAATACAGCTTTTACATGTTTCCATTAACTGTATATTTACAGTTTTTTGCAAATGTTATATTTTTCTCTGAATTTTCCCGCATTCAGATATTGGTATCTCGTTCGTTTGATCAAAACCTTCTGGGCTGGCGGTCTATAGGCTGATGGACTTTGTTCAGGCAAGAAGACCCTCTAACTGCACCCTTTAAATATTGACAACCATTAACTCGGAGCATAGCAGAAGGCCTCCAGACAAGTGTGCCAGAATTGTTTCACTAGTGACCGTACTTTGTGGAAAGCCTTGATCACCACCGTCCTAGGGCATGGTACTTAAAGTATTGCAATTGGACAATTAATGCAATAGGTTGGGCATCGCTATACCTAAGAGATTCGAAGGGAGTAGTTAAAGGCACTCTCAGTGATTTGCCAAATTAGAAAATCGAAAAAATCATCAAAAGTCAGATTTTTTGTATGTTCGTACTAAGTATAGGTATCCTAACATATTTTGCTAGTGATAAGACTAAAAGCAGCCTAATAAAGACAACCGGATATTTAAGACATTACTGGCGTACAGGGGTCCATTCGCCAAACTCATCCGTAACCCTACGTGTATACTAACTCATGCCTATCCTACAAACTAGATCTTTCAAAAACCAGTTACACAGTGCTTTTGATAAACTGGTCCACTCAGGCATGAAATAGTAGATTTGCGACTGAGTTTCGTGAATGGACCCCAGGACACCTAATACTACGCGTTTACTACAACACGTGATTGAATGGCGATTCATATCTTTGAACACTGCTCCTTCCTTTTTTGTCATTTTTCATTTTGAAAAAAAAAATACCTTATGCGAATTCTACAGACTTATCTTTCACTTTGAGACAAAAAAAAAAAAAAAAAAAAAAAAAAAAAAAAAAAAAAAAAAAAAAAAAAAAAAAAAAAAAAAAAAAAAAAAACACCCCCCCCCCCCCCACGTGGACAAAATTTTGCCATTCGCTAGTCTAATAATATTAATTTATTATAAAGACTTAAATAATGCAACAGCATGTATGGAAAATACACCATTATATGTATACGTCACATATTTTGTCTTATCATTACCTATGTTATATTAGCCTCCATTTTGCGATGAAAATATTATTTTATTTCACAATATTACTTACTCACGGGAAAAGTACTTTGTTTATTATGAAATTCCCCTTGTGCTATATTGAGATCAGACCAGATGTTATTTACTAGCTAGATTGTGCAAGAGAAGAAATGGAATTCCCCAAAAAGGCTAAATTTAGAAAATGAGTCAACTTGTTTATGCATTGAAATCAAAACAGATCGCAATATGGGGGTTTCCTATGATGTTATTTATGTAAGATGGTGTAATGCAGATGATGTCATTTATGTGAATTCCAATTGGTCAGTGCAAGGCTATGTTTATGCATGATGATGCTGTAATGATTATTATTAGAAATATTGGGAAATCTAGCTGTGAGATAAATAGTGCTCACTGGAAAGACTCAGAGCCAGCAGCCAGCCAGTAACAAGTAGCTAGAAGTTATAGCTATTTTTTATCTGCAGTAAGTGGTAGACCGGTACAGTATAGTGCCAGGAGTTATTATATTTTAAATTCCACGTGAGCGAAGTGCTATAATTATTCTACTGTCGTATTTGAAGGCAAAAGTGCTGGGAATCAAAATAGGATTCCAAATTGTGGACAGATAGAAATCGTGGTGATTGTATCTTGGACTGATATACTGTGGAATATTAGTGTCGTCGAGGGACAAACCCCGCTAATTTCCTGTGGATTTATAAGCGTGACTTTAATTTGCATGCTGTCACTTTGGAGTGATGACATATCATCGTTGAACTGCAATTATAGAGGACTTGAAATATTAAGTATCGTAGGTTATAAATCATTGAGTTGTTATTGTAATTATGCTTTGGACATTCCAAATTCTTGAACCAATCTGATTAAAATCATTAAAACAGTTTTATTATATAAAATTTAGATCATTTGCACAGAGCTCATTTGTTTGTGTTTAAGGGGTATTTCTGACCTTTGACGTCCACCTATAGGAAAACCATCTACACATAAAGATTCTTATCAATGGTCTTATCCACTGATCTCTATACACTGGATAGGCTATCGCCGCTCGAACGTGAGGAAACCGGAAATTGCACGGCGGCCCTTTTGCTCTACCCAAGAACCCGATCGTGCACGTACAACTATGGAAAAGGGACAGAATTAGGCGATTAATTGCGCGTATGTCAAGGTTTGTCAATTATTGGTTTGATTTTCGAGTATGGGTGGGTATGTTCGAACAAAATATGATTCGAAATATTTTAAAAAGTCTTTAAAATGCCATATTAAAAAAAAAAAAAAAAAAAACAGATGATGTGATTTATGTGAATTCCAATTGGTCAGTGCAAGGCTATGTTTATGCATGATGATGCTGTAATGATTATTATTAGAAATATTGGGAAATCTAGCTGTGAGATAAACAGTGCTCACTGGAAAGACTCAGGGCCAGCAGCCAGCCAGTAACAAGTAGCTAGAAGTTATAGCTATTTTTAATCTGCAGTAAGTGGTAGATCGGTACAGTATAGTGCCAGGAGTTATTATATTTTAAATTCCACGTGAGCGAAGTGCTGGGAATCAAAATAGGATTCCAAATTGTGGACAGATAGAAATCGTGGTGATTGTATCTTGGACTGATATACTGTGGAATATTAGTGTCGTCGAGGGACAAACCCCGCTAATTTCCTGTGGATTTATAAGCGTGACTTTAATTTGCATGCTGTCGCTTTGGAGTGATGACATATCATCGTTGAACTGCAATTATAGAGGACTTGAAATATTAAGTATCGTAGGTTATAAATCATTGAGTGTAATGTTGTTATTGTAATTATGCTTTGGACATTCCAAATTCTTGAACCAATCTGATTAAAATCATTAAAACAGTTTTATTATATAAAATTTAGATCATTTGCACAGAGCTCATTTGTTTGTGTTTAAGGGGTATTTCTGACCTTTGACGTCCACCTATAGGAAAACCATCTACACATAAAGATTCTTATCAATGGTCTTATCTCTATTATTGGGAACTCATTTTCACAGGTACATTGTGGATACACTTTTGGATAAAATGGACAGTACACTGTTAAAAATTTCCGTAAATTAAGAAAACAGATTTTCCGTAAATTTACGGAAAATCTGTTTTAGAAAACAATAACAATAAAAAACAAAAAACATAAAAAATGTTAATTTACGGAAATATTTCAAAAATTTCTGGCAGCAATATTTCCGGACTTTTTTTTTTGGTTCCGTAATTTTAAATTACGGAAAAATTCTGTTAAAATACACATTTTTTTCCGTAATATGAGACAAATATATGTAAAATTACTGTCAAAGTTCCGTTAATTGACAGAAATTTCTGTAAATTTACCCTAAAATGTCTGGAAATACTGCTGCCAGAAATTTCCGTAAATTTACGGATTTTTTTTTAACAGTGTAACTTAAGAAATAAAATGAACGGGATTGTATAGGGCCGTCCCACAGCAGCCGACCACATACCGCTGAGCTATTGTTATGAGTGTCATTGTTCAAATAAGAGTCTCTTCAACAGACTTTAGTAGGCGTCTGTGGAAATTTGATATTCGGGTTTAATTATAAGGTTTTATAACAAAAATATGTGACCGGTTAGAAGTATTTCTGTTGAACGGTTTCGGGTGGTATAAAAGGGACCATTTTAGACAAAAAATTTTCTACACGGTCATCGATTTTTCTTGGGAAATGCGATGCAAATGTATCATGTAAGTATGGTTATATTATCATATAACCATACTTACTTTTTTTTCACCATTTTTTTTCATTTGCCAATCTTCTTCATGCTTCAAAAGTGCATGTTCCGAGCTCCCCCTTAACGTATCCTAATCATGTTTCCTTTCTTTTCAGTATTTTTAAGTTCTTCTTGAAGCTCTTTTAAAGCTCACAGGCTGATGGACTTTGTCCAGGCATGAGACCTTCTAACTACACACTTTAAATGAGCTGTGAGCTCTGTATGATTATTTTATCTGTATGAAAATTTTGATCACATGTGTTATATAGTTTTACACAAAATTTCATATATAGGGTTTTGGTGATGCTGAACTGAAATATTGACGTTACTAAGATTAAAAATGATCAGAAAGGGGTAAACAACAATGGAACGTTTGTCGGCCTCTATGGGCCAAAGTGCTGCTTACTAGGCAGCTGATAGGGGAGTACCTGTGAAGGTACTCGTGAGTAGCTGCAGAGGTACTCCACTACTGGTGGCATGCATGTGTACCTGTCAGTCACCTAGCAGGCTACTGCAGAGTATAGGATGGGTACTGCTAAGTAAACATGTGTTATGCACCCAGTTCTTTGTGTACTGCGCAAGTACTTAGTTGTAGGTACTGCATCAATATCAATGTACCCTTGGAGTATAGAGCTAAGAGTACACATGGAGTAGTCTAAGCTCTGGGGTTACACCGTGATTAAGAATCTGGAAAAAAAAAAAAAAAAAAAAAGGCTCGCGCTTCCAAATCTAGGGCATTCGGTAACAGAGGACTGAAAAAAATAGGGGTCTTTGGGTGAGAGACAGTAAAATTGCCCCAAAATAGGGGGTTTCGAATGAAAAATTTGCACATTTTTCCAAAAAATGGGGTCTTTGGGTGTGATTTTTGCTATGTATAAATTTTCTAAAAAATGGAGGTCTTGGGTACAAAAAATTTTCCTCCAAGATAGGGGTCTTTGGGTGACAGTGTTAAAATTTTCAAAAAATATGGGGTCTTTGGGTGGGGTTTTCAAAAAATATGGGGTTTTTGGGTGACAACGATACGTATCACTTCCAAGATGGGAGTGCCCCCCCCCCGAGTTAAATATTTTTATGACTTCACCTTTTACCTGATTTTGAATGCTTGCATTGGGGGAGCAATGACACGCGGATATTTTAAGTATTTATATTTATGAAAACAAAATAATGACTATCTTTGGAAATTAAATGATAACTTACTATTTTATCGTGAAGAGTACATGTATAAGGATTTTAAAGAGATGCTAATATGAGAACACAACAATGTAAGTATTAAAATTATTCAAATAATGATAAATGTTGATTGGATAATGTATTTAATGTAACCAAATGGAGATTTAAAACTAATAAAGCCATATAACTGACAGATTGTCAAAACACTTCCGTTCAAACATGATCAGATCAGACGATCAACAACGGAAGCTTATCAAGTAAATTATATTTACATGTTGATAACTGATAACTTGAAATGATTTAGGTTTTTTCCAGACTCCAGAGGGTGTATTGAGTCCATACCACAATGCACCAGTTTTGTGAAATTTCACCTCAATGAGGTCATGTGATCTCACAATAATCCTATTCTTAACACATACTAATTACTAACCCTGACTTTTACACTCATTTTAGCCTCCGGTTTAGCCCACAAAGCACTAGTAAGGTAATTTTAGCATGATCATTAAATGTCTTGTGGTTCATATACTCCTTTACCACCTTTTATTCCTAAGTACTGACATGTGTTTAGTACAGTGCAGTATATCACATTGCATTGCATTATGGAAAAAAAAAAAAAAAAAAAAATGGAGGTCTTTGGGTACAAAAAATTTTCCTCCAAGATAGGGGTCTTTGGGTGACAGTGTTAAAATTTTCAAAAAATATGGGGTCTTTGGGTGGGGTTTTCAAAAAATATGGGGTTTTTGGGTGACAACGATACGTATCACTTCCAAGATGGGAGTGCCCCCCCCCCGAGTTAAATATTTTTATGACTTCACCTTTTACCTGATTTTGAATGCTTGCATTGGGGGAGCAATGACACGCGGATATTTTAAGTATTTATATTTATGAAAACAAAATAATGACTATCTTTGGAAATTAAATGATAACTTACTATTTTATCGTGAAGAGTACATGTATAAGGATTTTAAAGAGATGCTAATATGAGAACACAACAATGTAAGTATTAAAATTATTCAAATAATGATAAATGTTGATTGGATAATGTATTTAATGTAACCAAATGGAGATTTAAAACTAATAAAGCCATATAACTGACAGATTGTCAAAACACTTCCGTTCAAACATGATCAGATCAGACGATCAACAACGGAAGCTTATCAAGTAAATTATATTTACATGTTGATAACTGATAACTTGAAATGATTTAGGTTTTTTCCAGACTCCAGAGGGTGTATTGAATCCATACCACAATGCACCAGTTTAATTACTAACCCTGAGTTTTACACTCATTTTAGCCTCCGGTTTAGCCCACAAAGCACTAGTAAGGTAATTTTAGCATGATCATTAAATGTCTTGTGGTTCATATACTCCTTTACCACCTTTTATTCCTAAGTACTGACATGTGTTTAGTACAGTGCAGTATATCACATTGCATTGCATTATGGAATTGGTTCTCAAAACACCCTCTGGTTATTTCCCACTATCGAATGTAAAATGACTATACATACGATAACCTTATAATCATGATAATCTTGCACCGTCTTCATCCCAATTATTTTGATAATGATTTTTGAAAGAATATAACGTTTAGGCGATGAAAAAAGAAAACCCTGTTTTACGGGCGAGCGGACCTTAAGAGTAGGGTCGGTCGGTCGGGCGAATTTTTTTCTTTTTTATATTTTTTTCTTTTCTGGAGGTCAAAAATTGGCCTAAAATAGCCCAAAAATCTGAAAAATCAAGAGAAAAAATGAAACATTTTTACAAACAAATTTTCAAAAAAAAATTAGCCAAAATTGTTAAATTTGGGCTAAAAACAGGCTGATTTTACATGATTTTTGGAAAAACTAAAAAAAAAAAAAAAATCTGCAAAACTGAAAAATCAGGGTCCGTCGGGCCCGTAAAACAGTTTTTTTTTATTTTCGTCGCCTTATCAAGCAAATTCGTTGTAGATGAAGCGAACTATACATTATAGCATCATCAAAGACCTGATGCATTTGTTAAACATTCGGAGCTTTTTATTGACCCGTACTTCAATTCCATGCTGTGGGTCAATAATTTTAAATTGCAAGTGTATTTCAGGATTTCGTGTGATGACACAAACTAATTGAAAATACAAACTAATTGTCAGATAGCAAAGGTAGCGAGGATTGAAAAAATGTTCTCTTCTATGTGACAATATATATGGGTTTACCAACAGGACCAACTGGGGCTTCAGAAAACCAATGTTGAATAAGTTGAAATACTTGCCCGAATTGCAGAAGACCAAAGCCCAATGCGGGGAAAGGTTCAAAATGGTCTGCATGATGCAGTCACACCAATGCTGTGATATGTGTGGTCATAACATTAGAGTTGATATTTGAAAGCAAGAACAAATTGGGATGAATCATTTGAAACACTTTCCCGATATTATTACAAAAGGAAAGGGGTCAAAATTTCATTTTTTAATGGAGTTGATAAACATGTTCGTTTGGTCTCAAGAATCAAATCAGTAAATATAGACTGCTCATGAGGAAATGATGCAAACTACGTGCATATACTTTATTATACAATGCCGCCTGGAAATATTCATGTCATTTGATCGGTGCTTGCTACGTCTCATGCCATAATATATTCTGCCTATTATGAGGTCTGCACGCTCTGGTATTGCTTTTTGTCGTGGGGAAATAGTATTCTGAACTTAGACACTATAGACACTATCAGTGATCCACCCGAAAAGAGTGAAAATGTTTGAAATGTGCAGGAATAGCTTAAAAGTGAAGGATAAGGCTGTATGACTCTCATAAGGTATATTTCCATTCTGAAAAATTGACAAAAAAGGAAGAAAACAGCACTGTTCAAAGATATGAATCCCCATTCAATTACGTGTTGTAGTAAGTGTCCGTACGGACAGTAATGACTTAAATATCCGATTTGGTCTTTATTAGATTGCTTTTGGCCTTATCACTTGCATGGTATGTTATGATACCTATACTTGTTACAAAATGCAAAAATCTGATTTTTGATGAGTTTTTCGATTTTCTGATTTAGCAAATCACTGATAGTGCCTTTAACATAATTGTTAGGCTATACCATCTTCAGTGGTGGGTTTGAGTGAAGTAGGCTGAGGTAATTTTAGCTCGATACATCCATTGTCTGTCTGTGCGTCTGTCTGTCTGTCTGTCTAGCTATGCGTTTCGTTGACTTATGGAGCTGATATTTGACACGTGGGTGAGAAACGACATTCTGAGGGTTATCGGACTTTCTAACCCGGGAGCTAGCAGACATTTGTAACACATCTCAAGTACAAAAGGTTTGAGTGATTAAATATGTTGACAGCCTGACAGGGACCCCTAAAACGTGATTTTTAAGTGCTGCAAATGGTGCCTTAAGGAGAGAGGGCCAAGACAAAGATTGTACGGGGGTCTAATTTTTAAATTGACCCAATCGTGTTGAAAAGTATACCACAGTGTGTGTCTAACCATAAGGATTCAGAAAAGGTATAGTTTGTAATATCTACAGTCTAAAGTTTCAGAGTTATAGGCTAAAAACAGCAAAAATCATTAAAAAGGGTCATTTTCAGTTGTACAGGGGTCAAATTTTAAAGTTGCTCCGATTTTGATAAAAAATGGTGCACATTATTGGTGGCGTTCATAGGATTAAAATAAGGAATAGTTTTGACTGTTTTAAATACTTAATTTCCGATGTAGGGGCACAGAAGGTTAACGTCCATTGCATTCAACGGGCTTGACCTTCTGTGCCCCCTGTTAAGCAAGCATTTGAGACACTCAAAACTCACAGGGTAAATGATAAAAATAGTAGCTTTCTTCAGATACAACAATTTTGACCACTCCCTGTAAAATCTGGAGTCCCTCGCTATTAGCGATGGGACCATGGGTCTTTAATAAACATTCATTCTAAACGGGCAAAACAAGCTTTAAACTGTGCATGACTGTGAGCGACACATTTTTTTTGTTTTAGAACACTTTATCGGAGAATATAAAAAATCCGGCTTCATGGTTTTTTGCGCATTATACTCACGCACCTTCTACCCAAGTATAGTGTAAATGCAAGTTACCGTTAAGCAGTTACATTTGTTCTCGTGTTCAGCCAATCAGAGGCCATGTTTAGTTACCATGGCAACAAGATCAAAATAATGCCCATTTTCAAAACTTTGTAAAATGGGATACAATAATGCTATTATAACATGCATATGTAATCCATTTATAAAGTCAAGAAAATTGCAATCGAAATCGAGGTAAAAAACTTACCCCCCCCCCCTTAATAAGAGCAGAAACATTTTTTATAGAACTAGGCCAAATCTATTTAATATCGACAAAAGATATTTACAAGTTATGCTTTCATTGGGCTTCCATATATTAGAGGTAACCAGCTTATATACATATTTACATACATTGAACTGGAAATTATAAGTTGGCTAATTTATATGACATCACAGTAAACAGTATTGTATACAGGTTGAATATCTTTGCAATTAAGAGTGCTCAATCCCATTACAGCAGAGCGCGAAATCAAGGCAAAGTATAGGACCTCTGGAAAGGCAACCGTGGACTCTGAATTTCACGAATACCCTCAATTACGATCACTGGATCAGATCTTCAGACGGATGGATGACTCTGTCGTGTTCTTCAAACAAAAGGGAACATATGTATATTACATGATGGTGTCACGACTGAGGCATTTCAGATCGGTCTGTACTGCCCAAATAGTCTCGAGAGTGATCAACCTCTAGAAGTAGTAGGGGGCGTAACGTAAGAGAACATAACGTAATCGTATATTGCAGGTGACTATCTTTGGACTTGAGTGCTCAATCCCATTACAGGAGAGCGTGAAATAAACTAAATTTCAAAGTATGGACCCTTGAAAAGACAAACCGTCTGTTAGACCAATGCTGCAAATGCCTAAGTTTCAATCACTTCAGTACAGATCATTAAACGGATGATGTTCATGGTCGTGTCTGAACCAAAATAGATTGTTCATGTACATGCTAATGGTATCACGGACAACATCCCCAGCACTGGTCTGTATAATTCAAATACTTCAGAACGTGCTATTTTGTAGGGTTGAGTATTTACAATATAATACAAGAACCATGAAAGGACAATAAGACCATGTCTCTCTTTCTTGATCAACGAATAGAAGTATTATTTAGTCTAGCAGATTTCATGGGTTCAAATGCACACCCCCCTTCAAACTAAATTCTACCATGATTGTTAGAAATCTCTACAAAATCTGCCTTAAAGAATTTGATGTTACCAAAATCAAATATGTCCCACGGGGTCGTATGGGCGGCCATTGGGATAAGAGGGATTCATCGTACAAAGTGGTTCAATTAGTGAAAAGTATCTCAAATGATTGTCTACCATAAGGAATCAGAAAGAAAATATAAAGTTTGGTTATATCTGCGATGTTAAGTTACAGAGATTATGGGTGAAAATGTGAAAAGGTCAATGACCTTTTGATGGTCATTGTTACAGGGGCCACCAAATTTCAAAATGCATGGATCTTGGCCAATTTGGTATCAAATGAGCTATGAGCTGAGCAATCCAGAAACGTATAGTTTGCACTATTCTAGGATGTTAGTTAGGGTTGTAAACTTAGGGGTAAAGGTACCTTTTATCAAATTTGTATTGTTTTTGCAGGGGAATTAGGGAACGAATCCTCTTTTCCTAACGATAACCAAAATGGAAGATCTGATGAAATCATGGAAAACTGTACATTTTCAAGATTGATTCATGCTCATACAACAATGTGACAACGATTTTGTAAGATTGATGCATTTGAAAATTTGGCCCCTGTACACGGACCAATAAAGGTCAATGACATTATTCAAATTTTAAGCCATATCTTCGGTAACTGAACATCACAGATGATGTCAAACTTTATATTTTTTGATGCTATGATGAGACGAATCATTTGAGATACTTTCACCAAAATTGAACCACTTGTGTGCGATTACTCCCTCTTAATCCCAAGAGGCCGCCCCAAACGGACCCGTGGAGGACAATATTGATTTTGGTAACATCAAATTCTTTAAGTAGATGTATAAGAGATTCTAAAAAGTATGTTAGATTTTAGTTTTAAGGGGGATACTTGGGAACCCATGAAATCTGCTATAGACTAATTGCTCAAAATAAAAATAGGAATTTGTGGAAGCATCCCATGTTGGGCCGTTCACCCGTGTTAGCAAGCAAGTGTGCCAGGAATGTCTCCATTGTCTGAGTTGTAATTTCTTTCCCCACACTGTATAGTTGTCTAGAGATACATACCATCCGATCATACTTTCCATTGCACAATTGGCAACATGCCTGGATTGCCTACGCTAGCATGTTATCAATATGTTCCACTAATTAGCTACGAAATTGAACACTTGCTTTCATCCATTCACATGTCAAAGAAATTATGGGTTGTAACATCCAGAAAAAAAAGCGTGGCATTTTCAGTTAAGACAGATACCACATTTTTAACCATCATGACCATATTTAGTCAAGCGTCGATTGGTGTGAAAAATAACTTTGGAGAAGTCTACAGACTATTCTTTCACTTTTAAAGCTATCTGCAAATTTAAAATGTTTGAACTTCCTTCGGGTGGTCGGGTAGATCACTGATAGTGTCCTATATAAAGGTCCCGGGAACTGCAATAGAATTGATGTGGTTTGTGTCAAGTCTCAAAGGAGGGCTAGAAGCATCACGATTTCGGTTGGTGATGACATTCATTATTGCAACTATTGATTTTTCAGAGAGTAATATAAAATTCCAGGTGACTGTGTGAATCTATTCATGGCCCTGACTGAAATCATAGTTTCACTAATGATGTCACTGGTAGTTAATTCTTTTTTGTGGCCCTGTTTATCTGGAATGGAATGCCCCGTAAAGATTTGGAAGTATGGTTTCCATCTCATTTCCTGTCCTGGGACTTTTAAATAAGGGTGAGAATAAAAGTTGGGATTTTACCCATCAAATATCGTGTCATATTTGATGTGCAATCCAATATTGTTATCTTTATCTTTTATTCTCTAATTGAAATAAAAAAAACGTGTTCACACGAATCGACAGTAGACAACTCTCTTAAATCAGGGTGAAAATAAATGTTGGGATTTTGCCCATCATATATTGTCGTATTTGATGTACAATCCAATATTGTTATCTTTATCTTTTATTCTCTAATTGAAAAAAGACTGTTCACACGAATCGACAGTAGATACCTCTCTTAAATTTTGAATTCGACAGCAGTAACTGTACGTTACACCTGAGTTGAATCACCATTACACAACGGTTGATGTGTTTTCCGGTGAATCGTCTTCACTCACTTGCTGTGGTTGTGTTTCTTGAGAAAAACAACCACAGCATAAGTTTTTTAGCTTATGAGCAAGTCCATTGGGCGTCACTTTGGCTGTTGAATCTTCAGAATCACATTGTTTGTAAGTTTCTGGGCACCATTTTGCAAATATTGATACGATATAGAAGCATACGAGAGCGGCGACAACGACACAGACAATAACAATGACAGGAACAAACCATTTTCTGTGTGTGTCTATGAATTGCATTGTTCGGATATGAACTTCTTTGGTGACAGGCTCTTCTGAGGGACTTTTGGCATCTGTTGAATTGTCCTGAAGTATGTGAGCTTTGGTTGGAATATGGGTCTCTGCAGATGACGTTATCTTATTGCTTGTTTTGGTATTCGACTGACTTGACGCTGTTGTGGTTGTATAGAGCGTTTTAAACAAATCTGAAATAGAATGATAGTAACATGTCAATAGTAATATTATAAATGCACTCCCTATTCAGTTACTATAGACCAGTTAACATCCTACGTCACTTTCTTTTGTTGCCTGCGAATCCATGCCTGCGAATCGTTATGGCCCATAGTATTAAAACTCTAACAGATACAATTGCCCAGTGTGTACAACAGTCAGGCCGACCTATTTCAAGCTACCAGGCCCTAACATGTTTACAAACATTGCTGTTAACTGGTCTATAGTATAATAGTATATACATGTATTGCCGGTGTCATAAACTACCGTGTCCGCGTGACTGAGTGTCCTACAACCCATCTGTCTATTGTGTTCGCCATTGGGTTCTGTATGCATCGTTTGTTTCAGCACTGTACCCAAATTGCCTCGTATACAAGGTCACGGTTTATTCCGTACATGTTGCTATGGTAGCTAGGACACTCTCTCATGGGGACACTCAGTTTCTTTATACCGGAAAATGTTAGAGAGGAAAAACGCCTGCACAAAAGAGCGAGCGAATGCGAAAAACAATAATCCAGAATAAAAATACAGCATGTGTATAGCATTTAAAGCCACTATCAGCGATTTTTTTTCAAAATGTAAACAAATCGCGCCCCCTATTTTTCGTCAGAGTGCATTTTGTTGCCCTGTTATATTGGAAAATGTTGTATTAAAGACCCCTAGAAGTGGTTAAGCGTAACATGTTGTATTTGTCAAGCATTGACGGTTTTTATGCTTCTTTTACTAATAAAAGTCGGGATCCGACTTTTTTTAGATCTAGAAACAGTCGTAAATGGCATCTTCAAGACAGCTTTAAAATGCTTTAGTGTCTGTTTTTCACAAAGAACTGTAATATAAGTTGTTGATATGAGCTAACACTAGCAATTTAGACACAAAAATAGGCATTTTTGAATTTGGAAAAAAATGACTGATAGTGGCTTTAAGTGTCGGACATATCTAAAGTGATTTTGCTTCTCTTTTAGCTTAATCTATTCGATTTCGTAGGATTAAGAAGATTAACTGCGAATGTTAAATCGTGTTTCTACAGTGCGCTGTGCTGTTTTGCATAAATGATCTCTTGAGAGGATTCGAAATGGGATTTTTTTTCGGCGGTGGATAGGGGATAGAGGTGAATTTTTTATGGATTAAACATCATGAAATTAGCGCAAATTTCGGCAATTTCGGTATGTTGGGATTACTGAGGAAAAACACGACTCTGGGGAAATTTGTCCCATACTCCCACACCTTGGCGCCGTCGATAATGGGATCAGATGGGATTAAGGCTAATACAAGATGGAGGCAAAAAGCGCGACACTTGACGGATAACGAGTCGATCTCGCTCGCATCTATACCGACCGAAAATACACGTCAAAGAAGTACCTTACCTGGACATGTATCATTGCAATATTGCAATGAAAAGGACGTTCTTCCTATATCACAATAATATGAACAATACAGGCAAAGTTGCGACTCTGAATCACAGTATCTTGTAAGATCATTCAAGCAGTTATTCGGACAGCCTTCATGCTGACTTCGGAAAATAGATTTTGCTGTTGTCTAAAAAATATAAGAAAATATTTTTATAAAAAATCAGGTTTTAAGTTAATGGACAATTTTTTGATATAGCAATAACAGCACATTTTTTTAAGAGCGCCCCCAATTTTAAAAATTTTAGATTTCTGCACAGTTGTGTTGGTAATTTTCTGTTAAACTATATTTTTTTTAAAAAAGAAGCGATTTGTAATGTGAATCGGGATCCCCTATTTTAATTTAACGGCGCAACTGAAAACGCCAAATTTCTGTCCATCCATTGTGAAATAGTACCAACTCACGAAAATAACCTCTAACTTGACTTTCCTGATCCAACGGAACAACTAATGGATGAGCGTAGACACGTACATGGCTCTATTTCCCGGCTATTTCATATTGGAAGGCCGTTTCCAGCAGCCATTGAATTATTTATCGCGATCTAGCTCCGATATTAATTAGATTTTTTTTTTTTTTTTTTTTTTTTTTTTTTTTTTTTTTTTTTTTTTTTTTTTTTTTTTTTTTTTTTTGATTCAAGTCTAAACAAAGTTAATCAATGATGCATTTTTCTTTATCAATAGACAAAAATGAAAGTTCTCAGCCAGCATCCAGCTCTTTGGAGTTTTGTAAACAAACGCCTTTTGCACCATTTAACGTCACCTTTGAACTATAAAAAAATACGTAAAATGTTAAAGGATTTTTAAAAGTAGGTATTATATTAGTAGTTTGTCAATTGTAAAACTTACTTCAACGGTAATTAATCGAACAGAGTTTGTATAAATTCTGTGTTTAAAAGGCATGTCCAAAGAGCAAAATTCCGCAACGCTAACTTTGAATGTGCAAATTAGGAAGCTGGGATATGTGAAATATTTTTTTGCGTGCAGATTTATCAGAAATCCAAACTATTACACACACACAAGTAAAAGAAATTCCAATAAAAGAAATTCCAATTTAGGGTCTGTGCATATTATGCACCTCTTGCAAGTGCCTATATATCAAGGACACAATTATTATCTTGAATAAATATGGAACGGAAGCCTTGTTATCACCAATTGAGGAAATATACTTTGTACTTAGTCTTCTTTGCTCTTTTTATGGAACACAGGTTGGATATTTCGCAAGTTTTGTACTATCCAAACAAAACATACCTACATATACAAAGAGCTTTTATAAAAAATAAATGAACAAAGGTTGGACTCTTTCGCCTCCGGAGACCCACTTATTCACTAACGGGAGAGCACATAAAAATAATTTTCCACATACACTGTTAAAAAAAATCCGTAAATTTACGGAAATTTCTGGCAGCAGTATTTCCAGACATTTTTAGGGTAAATTTACAGAACTTTCTGTCAATTAACGGAACTTTGACAGTAATTTTACAGAAATTTGTCTCATATTACGGAAAAAAATGTGTATTTTAACAGAATTTTTCCGTAATTTAAAATTACGGAACCAAAAAAAAAGTCCGGAAATATTGCTGCCAGAAATTTTTGAAATATTTCCGTAAATTAACATTTTTAATGTTTTTGTTTTTTATTGTTATTGTTTTCTAAAACAGATTTTCCGTAAATTTACGGAAAATCTGTTTTCTTAATTTACGGAAATTTTTAACAGTGTACCTTTGACCTATGGTGGCTACACATGTATGTGTACTTATAATAATTAAGTAATGTTTTTCTTTAACTAATTATATGCTGACATGCTGAAAATGTAGTTAACATGATGTTAATCATGCAAGTAGAACAACGTTTCGACATAAATGTCTTTGTCAAGTTCCTTAAAACTACTGGTTGGTTGGTTGGTTGTTAGGTTGAATGGCGCTTTCAGCAACAATGGCTATGTGCGCCAGTTACAATACTGTCATAAATATTCTATTACGCAATTCTATTCATGCCATAGTGGGAGACAGGTGTTACTGCATGGCCGTTGCAAAACCGCACATCAAACAATAAGAAACAGTGTCTTTACGGAGTCACCAGCCTGTTCACCAAGACTTCTCCAAGCCCTATTCACGTCCAAGCTCTATAGTCGCTGGAATTCCAAGCGTCAGTAGTGCTGGTAAGAACAGAGCTGGTCAATCCAGGCTTCAAGGCCATTACCCATATGTCCCGTTAGTTCACCCAGGCTGTCTCCGGCCTCGTATCCAAAGCTCGAGTCGCTGGGAACTCTAGACCGTCTCCGGCCTCGCATCCAAGCTCGAGTCGTCGCTGGTGAATCCAAGCTATAAACTCGTGCTGGAACGACACTGGTAGGCCTATCCATTCAGAGCATTAAACCGTGCTGGGACGACACTGGTAAGCCTGGGCTATCCGTCTGGTATTATGAGGAGGTGGGGTTTGGGCTGGCCTCGAACAAATCCTGTACCGGTTCTATGGGCCTTACCAGACCCTTAAACCTACTCTTAAAGCTACAAAATTTAATACATCAATAAAATATACAATCCATGGTGTCAAATATAGGAAGATGAAAAACGTTGGTGTGACGTTCAAACAAAATGTGCAAGAGTCAGAAAATCCAACTGCACTTGACCTTCTTAGTGTACCTTCCCCCGTGCGTGCGTACAATGTCATTTCTATATTTTTATACATCTACAATGCGTCCGGTACCTTATGCGCCCCTAAATCCGCCAATTAGCACACTCTAAAAAAAATGTGCGAAAGAGGTTCTAAACTTGTCCTCTATATAGAACCCTGTAAGGTTCTTCAACGAACCAAAACTAGTTCTTTAACTGCTGTATAGCACCTTTTATGGTTCTGTTAGGAACCTTTTTGGGTTCTCAGATTTTTAAGAACCATTTTTGAGGGTTCCATTCTTGAAGGTTCCATATAGAGGACAAAAAAAGTCCTAAAGCCGTGTTTTTTCTTAGAGTGCATACATTAAAATTTGTTGGTATAGTATAATAGTATAGGCCTATGTTGTTTTATATGTATTGACACATGTGCAGAAAATCACTAATTTTTCAGGGGGGCAAGAGGGGGGAAAGATTCCCCTGCCCCCTGCCCCCCCTGGCTACGCCACTGTTCGATGGGTGCGGGTCTCTACGTGGCAACAGTAGGTACATGTATATAGTTATGCCATGTATTGCAGGCTAAATCCTCATACTTCGTTACACTATTTTTTTGGTCATAATTAATTTTTAATTATTTTTTCGGGAAATTCGTAGTATTTAACTGAAAGCTTTGTTTTCAACTGAAAATTAGTTTTAGGTGAAAACTTTGTTTTGTTTTGATTGAAAACTTAGTTTATCGAGAAAAGCTATAAATATTGACTGAAAAGTTTGTCATTCATAAAACCCTACTGTTCTTCAAGTTTATAATCTGAGTTTGTCAGTGATCATTTTGAACTGAGAATGACAAGGTACTAAATTGCTTTTTGAGTTGGTGCGAGATTTTTGAAATTATATTTGCTAAGCTTTAAAATGATATATCTTTTAAGTAAACTTGTTTAAACTGAGGTTTTTACTTGAAAAATGAGTTTATTGAAATATTTTTGAGAAACATGGTTTTCAACAGTCAATCATTTACTCCTCGTTAAACTCAGTTTTATCAAATGATAAACTTTTTCGAGAAAAAAAAAATCGACTAATAAACTAATTTTTTGAAAATCTACGTTTTCATAGAGAATACCTTATTTTTCAGGTTGATAAACTAGATTTTTTGGTTAATTTTGTTTAAAGAAATGTGTTTTTCAAATGATGGGTACAGATTTCAATTCCCAATTGTAAAAGTTCGGTTTTCAATTTGATCAGAAAACTCACTTTATCAACTCCATAGTTTTTCATTGAATTTAAAAAATTGAAACTGGGAGAATTGATAAGCCACTCAAGCACGCCATTTCACACATTATATACGATAACTTTGTCAACCACCCTTTAATGATGCTTGATGGACATGGTTGGTAAATCTGTTGTATATTGATTATCCATTGTTGTTCAGAGCATTGTATTTTACGAATCATTCTCCTTGTTTCTAGAGGTTGTCTGAAGTCACCAGAAGACAGAGTGCACAAATTATCAAGATTCTTTTGTTTCACGTGCAAGTTTATCTAGAATCTTTTATTCGGCGTGCAGCTTTATATAATTTGTGCTCTCTGCCTCAGATAACCTTACTGGAGACTGATTCGTAGGATATAATGCACTGAACAACAATGGATAATCAACAATACACTGATGCACTAGAAGTGTATATTATATTACGCTCACTTTACTTGCAGTGATTGCTCGACTCACTACAGAAAAGTTTACTATCTGAAGGCCTCTTTTGATGCCATAGAAGGACTATAGTAGATTCAACCCATCGTGTCACCTTAGTACTTTTCCGAAGGTATGGGCATTTAATGAGGGACATTGTGCAGTGGGTGAAAATTAAAATTCCACGCTAAATCTATGGAAACCTGTAGTCTGATAGCAGAGAAAAATCAATTCTATCCTTAATGAAACCATTCAAGTCAACGTAAGCGCATTTCAACATTCTGACTAATCGTATTTGCTTCAATGGTATTCAATATAACAGGTGAACGCCCGTGTTTTGGATACAAAGGAACCAAAAAAAATAAAAATGACCAGATTCTCTTATTTTTCATGAAACAGATGAATCGGGTCACATATTTTATTTTTCTGCCTCCTCTCTCTCCCAACTAATCGACGCTATAACTTTTCCTCTGGTGACACGATGGGTTGAATCTACTATAATGTGCTTTACTCAACACATTTTAACTAATCAAGCTGTAGTTTGAAAGAACATGTCACGTGTATTGACTGTAGCTTGACTGTCAATTCTTTATTTGAGTGACTGCCAATAACCACAGGTCACACCATATAGTGTAATATACCTTCAGACCGTCTTCTTGATCCAATTGCTGTGATGAATATGTTGGTTTGGCACATATCTTTAACAGGCAGACTGCAAAGACGACTACTTGAAGCCTGTTGGATATGATAAAAACAATACCTATTAAAAATAATGGCAATGGGTTTATTATATAACGATGGGTTAGGTTTGATAAGTGTAATATTTGTATACCATTGCACGCTATTGAGGAAAGAATCATCATTATTGTTATTACAAATTGCAAACAAATTTCAACATGACGATCAATTTGATGACAAATGTCAGTTTTCAGAGCTGTTATTGGTGTTCTAAAATACTGAAGTCTTACGATTCAGGAATCAAGCGGGCATAAAAATTTGACAAAATCTTGATCAGAATGTACTGTGCCTGCTAAAATACCCAGACAGTAGCGCAAAACCGCGGCTTAGACAAAAATTGCATTTGCAATATAACACACTACATTGTGAGAATATGAACTTTGTTCGAAGATATGGTGAAAACAAGAAAGAAAACGGTTAAAAAATAACCAAGCAATAACTATTTCCCTAAAATTGATGCAAACCTCATCACCAGGTCAGGAAGACTATGTATACCAAGTTTTTTTTTAATCTGTCCACCAGAGAAATACCTATAATGTTATGCATTTTTATGTCTTTGGTCAATTGATTATTTAATAAAGGCAGTTTGCTTAAAAGAAAAATATTGATGCAAACCTATTTTGTCCACGGTTAGCAATAGCAGAGGAACATTGTATTGGAATTCTTATGCATTTGAGCATATGTAAGTCGTCAGATTGAATCAATTTGTCACATGTAATTGCCGAAAAAAGCACCTTAAAACATGTTCTTATTGTTTTCATTCAAATTATAAAATATCTGTCGCATTATATGTAACCTAAATTCCTCACTCATCTCCCATTGTAATGCAAATATGAATTTGATTAAAGCGCGCTTTTCAAATAATGGTATTGGTGCGTGTGTAGCACCGCAAAGTGTAGCAACACCGCAAAGTGTAGTTTGCGTTGTTGCTACACTTTGCGGTGCTACATGCGTGACTCCTACAATGGTATATTCTACTAAACTGCTCTTGGGTTAACAGACCAAAATGGTGCCACAACAGCAATTCACCAAAGAAGAGAGAATTTTCATGTCTAAGAAATATATTGAAGCAGCGTAAACGGTCTTTCTCAAAGTAGGGTTCTCAGTAATATAGCAATCAAGAGGAGCAGAGACAAATTCTGGAGATGGCAAGATTCTAAATAGGTGTAAAGAGAGATGCGGTCGACAAAGAACGGGATGATCGGCCGCAAATATTGCTGCAATCCGGGGCTGGAATGCGTATTGAGAACTTAAAGGAGAACCTGTATCAAGAATAACTTACATAATATACGCTATAAAAACAATTATTGAACACATATGGAGTGGTTTCATGGGAAAACTGAATGATAATAACCATAAAACGAATTAAAAACATTTTGTCTGACCATGCGCTATTTGAAATTCGCGCTACTGTATATGGGATATGTATTTGTGTTATGCGATACGGACGGCACAGTAGCATCATACATCTTCACGCATGATGCTTTCATAATGTGTATTTCCTATGGCATATGACCTAAACGTGCCGGTGTGAAAGCAGATATAGTCCGGTAGGAGCCATAGTCCGGGGCTCCATAGACGATAACGGAATAAAGCGTGAAACTAATGTTGCGTAAAGAGTCAACTGAATCGATTGCCCTATTGTTCACCATTGTTCCCGGACTATGAGTACGCCGGACAATGGTTACTTCTACACCGGTCGTATCGCATAACACGTTATACACTAGCGCGATTTTTAAATAGCACATGGTCAGGCTAGATTGTTTTAATTCATTGTTAGGGTTATATAATTCCGTTTTTCTATGAAACCACTCGATATGTGGTCAATAATTATTTTATAGTGTATATTGTTTAATATTATTCGTTGTACGGGTTCTCCTTTAAGTGAACAATAACCATAGAATCAGCACATACCTGACAACTTGTGTGTGCTCAAACCAATAAGAATCCCAATACATGTTTCCTCTGCTATTGCTAGCCGTGGACAAAATATATTCGAAAAAGTACATATTCTAATAATATAGAGCTAAAACAAGGATAAGAGTTGGTTAAGTAAGCAAAAAGTGCCGTTTCTGGAGGGTAACGTTCTTTCTGAGACACCCTGTATTAAAAATGACCGTAAAAAACGTCATTTTAACTAGCAACTGGCAGATAACTGTAAAAAAAACGTCGTTTTAACTTTTGTGAGTCCCAGCTGCCAGTTAAAATGACGTTTATTTACGATGATTTTTAACAGTGAACAATTTAAGATAAAAAATGAGCCTGAATTTTTGCCAGGAGCAAGAACCCACCATTATGCAACCCTGATGACTACTTACCTGCTACGCTAAAACTAATATTTCAACCTTCCTTGTTTTATTAACATCATAACATTACTACTTTTTTTCTTAATGAAATTTTCCGCTGAAACTCTCGGTTGCAAGCTAAGATCTAATCTATACAAGATTATTTCGTCAAATATGTAATCAAATATAATTTTATTTTTAAGTTTTTATTTTTTAAATATACGATACTCACCAATATTTGGTCACAAGGGTCATGTTTTCCCGAAAATGTCTTTTGAATATGGGCAACATGGTGCTATAGTGCTATACCAATGACGTCCCTTTAACATATGTGACTGGACTTATCGTACCACTAAGGCTAGGCGCTCTTTTTTCGTATAGGGGAATAACCTATTGTGAGTTTATCAATAGGACTTCCGGGCTAAAGACAAGCTTATATTGCCGCTAGAAAAAAATGTTGGTAAATTATTGCACAATAGTTAACTAATGACTATTTTTCACCTCACCCAAATTAAAACAAGCATTTGTTTTTAAATGAGTAAGAAAGAAGAAAAATAAAAATAATGTATAATTAAGTTAACTCTTCGTTTTGAGTCAAATTGTTTCAAGTATTCATTTAATTTCCAAAATATTTTCTTAAATGAGTTTTGAAACTTGGATTCAGATGCAATGACTTGCACATTTTCTACTAACAGAGAAATGACGTAGGCTTTTGATACAATGGAAGACAATATGTGGCCAATTTCAATGAAAATTTACGGTATAGTGCACTCGAACAGGAAGTATGAAAATGAAAGGAAAAGTTTCATGTATGGCTATATAGCATAGTAGGAACGCAACAAATTTTGAAGAGTCTATAAGATTTAACTATAGCTTTCAACATAGTAAACGAGTGAAGAAACTTCAAATATTTACTGTCCAAAGAGAAAAAAATATCCTTTTCCAAACGTTGGGTCCAATATGAATTGGCTCGATTAGTAGGGCAGATTATCATATTTTGTATCTAATCCATAATTTGAAATAGGAGACAGACTTCTATTTGAACCCACCATCTATTCTCAAAACCTCTCGGAAATACACAGTCAACTGAATAAAAAGTTACCCATGCTCCTTTCGAAGGTCTACAATTGCATGACACCGGTATGTTTGAATAATCAGGGGTAGTGATGATCAATGCATATAGCACTTGCGCAAATACTAAGTACAATGCCGGCCCGAATTACAACCAAAGTTGGCCAACCAGGGTTAATTTTAGATCATTGGTCATTTATGTAGAGGTCAGCTAGGGTCAAAATAAGGTCAAATTTCAAACAAACTCAAATGACCAAAAACGCTATGCTATCTTGGTCTTGGGAATGTATTTAAAAATGTCAATGCTGACCTTGGGTAAAATTTAATAGAAATGGTATTCGTAATTAAGTTGTTATAGGACTGATGAAAACAAATCTTTCATGACTTTTGTGTATCTTCTTTTTCTTTATTATTAAATAAGCAATAAAAACGTGGTGTCTAGGTTAATTAAAATGAAGAGTAGCCTACAATGATATCGGGCTACTACTATCGGGCTTCAACAGAAATACTAGTATGCGACACCCTCAAATTGGTCGTAGTTGGTGAGCAAATATCCGGAGCAAATATGCCAACCACACATAGGTCATAACATTATCCAATAGTGACAAGTTGTGCAAACTTTACGCCAGGCGTAACCACACATTTTCATTTGGGAAGCAGACGGGAACAACAATAATAATTGGGAGGCATCGCACTTACCTTATAAAGTGACAGGAGGAGATTCTTTTTTAGGATACGAATTTTTCTCGAATTGCACTGGATCGGTTGTAGACCAACTACCGGGAACGTTTCGAAAATTTATTGGACAAACAAGTACAAAAGAAAACAGCAAACTTTGTTTTGAACTTGCCCGCTATCATAATCGTCCCTATAGAAAACCGTGCTTTGAATTTCTGTCGTGCACGACAGAAAATACTAAATCATCATCTTATTGCACAAAGACGGTCTATTCGGCTTATTCACTTCAGGTGTGATCTAATACATTGGTAAGCATTCCAAATATGAAAAAACAGGGTTCTAAAAAAAATTGGGGCGCTTCTTTCTGGAAATGTCCTCATGTTTCTTTAAAGGTCCAACGAGACATTTCAAGTCGTCCATATTTTCTGTGATATGTAGTGATTTCATGTAGATTAGACATGCAATAGAATCCCTACCTTTTATTTGGCTACAGAAATAACTTCAAAAGAAACCAAAAGGCGATTTGTTTATGCTTATATTTCAATAGAAAACATAGGCTGAATTTTTGTACCAAAGAAACCGTTCTCAGCTTAATCCTTTCAGGTGGAGATATTTTACACCAGTGCAAAAATCAGAATTTTCATATTTTTAGGGACACCTGTTATTTGAAATCTCTTGTTGCACCTTTAAGAAACACAAAATGCTATTTATAACCATTTCCTGATCAAAGGAGCAACAATGATTTTGAGTGGGCCCCGCTGGTTACGCCACTGCTTTACGCAGCCGAGCGAGACACTATCAGTGATTCACCCGAAAGATAAAAAATATTTGAACTTTGCAGGGATAACTTAGAAGTGAAGGATAAGTCTGTAGGACTCTCATAAGGTATATTTTCCAACTAAAAATGACAAAAAATGAAGAAAACAGCAGTGTTCAAAGATATGAATCCCTATTCAATTACACGTTGTAGTAAGTGTCCGTACGGACAGAAATGACTAAATATCCGATTTTCCTTATATGGTTGCCTCTAGACTTATCACTTGCAGGGCAAGTTAGGATACCTATACTTGTTACAAAAATCTGATTTTTGATGATTTTTTTTATTTTCTGGTTTAGCAAATCACTGATAGTGCCACTAGAGGATTTCACGAATACTGCCGCTTTAATTATCATATTTTACAATATTGATCAGTGCGTTAAAACAATCATACATAGAATCCGTTTATAACGAAACAATATTCAATGGGTTAATTGTCCGATATCTAGAATGTTAAACACACATTTAATAAGTCCAAAGTAAATATTTTGCAAAATAAGAATGTTCTAATTTAGTTGAGAGGATAAGCATTGATTCGACACCACGTTGATTTAAAGGCACTCTCAGTGACTTGCAAAATCAGAAAATGGAAAAAAATCGTCAAAAATCAGACGTTTGCCTGTCTCTAACAAGTATGGGTAGGCTAACATACCCTACAAGTTACAAGACCAAAAGCACCAAATATGGACAAAATCGGATTTTTAGACTTTTATTGTCCATAGGACACTTACTCCAACAAGTAAATTGGATTATAATGATTTTCAACTCTGATTTTACAAATGTAAATACAGTTCACCACTTTATGCATTGATACATTTTAGGCAGTATTTCCCCCCTTTTAACTGCGATAATTATTCATACATTAATTTGAACAGTACATACCATTTTCAACATATTAATAACAAAATTGAACATATGTTGTTTGAATAGAATTCTCAAACAATAATTGGATTGCTTTACTTACAATGTTTATTTCACAAATAAATAATAAAATCACAAATCTCCGAAATGAATTTTCAAAACTATACGAGCGAACAAAGACCCATTATGCTCTGTAAGACCCGTAGATTTACTGCTCATCAACCAAGGGCACGTTTCAGGGGGTTGTACTGACATGACATGCATTGACATGAACTACTGTGTAAGCTAGTGTAAATCATAATATGTATAATTTAATTTTTGTAATTTTTGGGGGGGGTGTTTTCTAAATCTACTTTGAACGAAGCTATTGCAACTGGGCCATAGGAGTTGATACTTCATTGCACCCGCATATGAGAGAAGAAACCCTCTCATTTCTAACTGTCCTCATCGAACTACATCAGACTTTTTAAAGCAAAGAGTACGTTTTTATGGTTTGTTAAAACCACAAACATAGTTGCGTTATTAATACTACTTTTGTATAATAACTAAAGGATGCCTTTGTATACACACTTTTCCCTGTAAAAATAGTGCAGATTGTAAAGTGAAATCAAAACGACCAATGTGAAGTGAAATCCAAAAAAGTTATTAAAAGGTCTTAGGTTTAAACTTTTTAAAGTTTTTAAAGCACGAGGAACATCGATTTTAGAATAACACAATTGTTTAAAATGATTAAAATCAATAATTTTAAGTAGAATGAAGCAGGTGTTTAAATGACTAAATCATTTATTTTACATTTGGAAATATAATGTTAATTTAAATTGGTAATTAAAAAACATTTGATTTAAATCAGTTTAAGACACTATCAGTGATTCGCCCGAAGAGTCAACATATTTGAAATTTGCAGGAATGGCTTCAAAGTGAAGAATGATTCTCATAAGTTACTGTTTTTCACTGAAGAATTGCCAGAAAAGGTAGAAAACGGCAGTGTTCTAAGATATGAATCTCCATTGAATTACGTGTTGTAGTTAGTGTCCGTACGAACAGTAATGACTAAAATATCCGATTTTGCCATTATTAGGTTGCTTCTGTTCTCATCATTTGCAGGGTATGTTAGGGTACCTGTACTTTATACAAACATGTAAAAATCTGATTTTTGATGATTTTTTCGATTTTCTGATTTAGCAAATCACTGATAGTGCCTTTATCACCGTTAAGTGTATAATAACGGGGGTCCACATGTATGGTTGGCCAACACCGCCAATGGGTTCATCCCGCGGGTTCGAAGTCAGCCAATCACCATTGGTGTTCGAGTACGTGGGTTAAGTTAGCCAACCATATATGGAATAAAGCGCAACACACGTATAACAATGAGATTAATTCCGTACAATAACCCACGTACTCGTACACCAATGGAGATTGGCTAACTTCGAACCCGCGGGATGAACCCAAGTATTGGCGGTGTTGGCCAACCATACACGTGGACCCAACGTTTTGTTTTTCGCGCGCCATGTTTCAACGCTAAATTATTTTGCCCAAAATTTTATGTAATTGCCTAATTATCAGTTGCGAATATTTGGTTGGAAAAATTAAATCGGCCATGACGTTTTTATGCTAATTAGAATAAATAAAGAAATTTGGTGGCAATATAAAAGAATTTCTACCATTACAACAAAGAATTTATACTCTTTTCATCTGTCGTTTGCTTCTCCATAGGTTGTAGTGTCAGTTTTCACAATGACGCTCGTGCACAGAGATCATCACTCCATTTTTAAGACTTCTAAAGCTGAGAGTACCAACTTGTAATTATGTAAAACGTTCAAAGTAATTATACAGATTGCCCCATGCAACATTTTACATTATCAACCACTATATAGTCCACTCAATCTATGAAAAATACTAGGTACACCTGGACAAAATTGCTACAGAAGGTTTTCTTGCTGTAACTAGCAGTAAAAGATGTGCCAAACAACACATCAAAAAGGTAGAAAAAGGGAAGCCTGGCAAGACATGCCAATTTGCATTTATCTTACGTGGACGTATACGCCCATATTTCGACAAAGATATATAGCTCATAAATGCATGTTTAGGGATATTTTCCATTTTTCTGTTAGTATTTGAACATATTTTGCATGGCTATGCCTGCAAGGTGTGTAGCACTTGCATTATTGATATATTAAAAGTGGAAAGTAATGGTCATTATTCAAGATGGTCGTAATTTTCCCGCCAAAATTAATTTTACAATCTAAATGATTTGTCAGACTGCAATCGGGATGGGAAGATCTTTATTTAGCAAATTATTATCAGAGAGTATTTATTCAAACACATTGGGTCAACATGGTGCCGGAGGGGGGGGGGCACTCCCTATGCGAAGTGATGGGTATATGTGCCTCGGCCAGGTGAAAAATAGGGTCCTTTCCCGGGTCCTTTCAAATAAAATGACAGGGTCATTCGGTACACAAGCTGAAAAAAATGGAGTGATCCAGTATGAAACTTTAAGAAGGGGGCCAATAATGTTAAAACCTGAGAAGTTACAATAGGAAGTGCCTCTTTGCCAGAGTTCAAATTGCCTTGAAATTATAAAATTGCTGCCATGAAATTATAAAATTGTTACAAATGTGCACGTAGGCTGCGAAAATTTTGAATTTGGGTGTTCAAATTCTTTTTAAAAAAGTGGATAATTTTATGCAAACTTGTGATAAAAGTGGATAGCAGGAAAGAAGACAATGCGGGTCATTGAGTATGTGAACATTTTAAAAAGGGAGTCATTTGGTAATAGCCTAGGTAGGACAGCAGCATAAAAAGGCGGTCAAGCATTCTAGACGTCACCAAAGTCAGCATCTCACAGACCTTGACTACGCCACTCTAACAGGGGATATGATGTGTGCTGCACAAGATCTACTACAAAGCATCGTTTGAGAATGCTGCAGATAAAGTCAGCCTACATCTAAATGCCAAAGAGACGGAATGGAGTACATGACCGTCAATGATTGGTTGGTTGGTTGGTTGAATGGTTTGACTTGGCACCTATACTCAAACTGAGTTTTTGTGCCACAACAGTAAAGGAAAAAAAGAAAACAAATCAAAACAAAATAAAAAGGACACCGTCAATGAGGAAGAGAATCATCAACCTATTTGCACTACACACGGTACCCAACTCAAAAAGGTTAGACCTCAAGTACCTCGGGTCCTATGTTGGACAGCAAGAAAGACTCAAGAGTTAAAGGGCCGTGGCCTGGTCGCTAATAGCATCGTCCCCATACTCCTAGATTTTACCGGCAGTAGTCAACATTTTGGTATTTGAAGAGAGCTACTATTTTTCTCATTTACCCTGTGAAATCTTAGGGCTAAAGGATATTTGGTTTGGAAGTTATGAGCGAAAATGTACCCCATTTTGGTCGACCGATATTAATTTTACACATATATGGCTAAGAAAATCATGTTTTTAGCTCTCACATGAAAACGGGTTGAAATATCGGCGCAAAACTCTACAGATGGGATTTAGGAGTGAAGACTATTCTATCAAGATGAAAACTTTATTTACTTAAATTGGATCGTCCCCTTTTAATATATTGTATAATAACCAAAATATAGGCAAAAATGGCACACAGGTTTTATGCAATTTAGCATGTCTTGCAATGCTTCCTTTTTTCTACCTTTTTGATGTTGTTCGGGAGGGTTTGTACAAAAAGTTACAGCAAGAAAACCTTCTGTATCAATTTTGTCTTGGTCATACCGTAGATTGAGTGGACTATATAGGAAAATCATTACATTTGTTTTAAATTAGTGTGTAACTGTTAACAAGCAACTCTGAATAATTCATTCACTGTTAAAAATGGTCGTAAAAAACATCATTTTAACTGGCAAATGGGACTCACAACAGTTAAAAGACATTTTTACAGTAATTTACACGTCAGTTTAACAGTGCTGAAATACGCTCAGGTTTTGGGTTATGATTCTTTCAAGCCAACGAGATGCGGGACCCTTTTACCAATTTTAGGTGCTAGTAACCTAAACGAGGGTACTGTGTGCGCAAGATGACAAATTTATTTTGAGTAAAACAACAAATGATTGACAGAAATTTATTGCAAACGATTGTGCTCAATCTTATAATTGTATTTAAATATGTTCACATTTTAAGACGACACAAGGTAAAGCTATTTCACTATATCATCGCTGAGTTCTATGGAAAGTCCAAACTCGAAACGGGTCGGATCAAATCTTGTTAGTTCAATCAAAATATCATGGCGAGCAAACACAGCTATTTCAACACTAAATTGACTGATTGAATGAAGATACTGATGCAAGACAATTAAAATGTTGGTTATGCTCAAAATCGTATTACGTGTGAAGCTATTATCTATACAATGCTGTTACAATGTTCCACGGATTAAAGCGAGATTTATTCCGTTGAAAACAATACCTGATAGCAACATGGCACAGGCACAGATATTAGCTTGGCACACAACACGTGCCGCACAGTGCCGCTTTGGTGGTTACTCTCGATCTCGTTGGAAGTTGGTAAAATGGATCGTGCGGGTTGCTTTCAAGGTTCGCGCTTTTAAAGGTGCAACGAGAGATTTTGGGGCATTAGTGATTTCATATAGATAAGACCCCAATAGATTTCTTACCTTGCATTTGGGTATGGATATGCCTTGAAAGTGAAAACAAAAGGCGATTTTAATTTCCTTAATTTCAATATAAAACATAGGCTGAATTTAGTTGTTCCTATAGTAAATTAGAAAATTCACAATTTTTGTACCAAAGAAATGATTCTCAGCTTAATCATTTCACATGGGGATATTTTTGAAAGCAAGTTTTGCATTAGTGCATAAAAATCAGAATTTTCACATTTTAGGGACGCCTGTTATGTAAAATCTCTCGTTGTATCTTTAAAACCAAACTTAATTTATTATAAAATAACATTCTATATAATTATATAAATTGTTGGTCAGAGATTTAGGGAAGACAAAGGTGATACGTCATATCATTTACACTGTTAAAAATTTCCGTAAATTAAGAAAACAGATTTTCCGTAAATTTACGGAAAAATCTGTTTTAGAAAACAATAAAAATAAAAAACAAAAAACATAAAAAATAGCTAAAAATGTTAATTTACGGAAATATTTCAAAAATTTCTGGCAGCAATATTTCCGGACTTTTTTTTTTTGGTTCCGTAATTTTAAATTACGGAAAAATTATGTTAAAATACATATTTTTTTCCATAATATGAGACAAATTTCTGTAAAATTACTGTCAAAGTTCCGTTAATTGACAGAAATTTCTGTAAATTTACCCTAAAAATGACTGGAAATACTGCTGCCAGAAATTTCCGTAAATTTACGGACATTTTTTTAACAGTGTAGGTGGGCTTGTTGTAACATTTATTGAAAGCAATTACTTTACATTTTTTCCACAACAATTTTAAAATACTGTCTGAGAATAAATACTAATTTTCCTTGCTACAGCTTGTACCTAAAATTGTTTATATACATAATATACACATAATTTATACATAATATATACATACATAATATAAAAAGTTTAAATATTTGAAGTTGGAGGGCAATTTTTGTTGTCCAGATTGCGTGATACAATTGCCATAAAATCTAATCATCGATCTCATACCATGAAATCTAATAGCCCGATGCCCATCTCGAGCACACACCCTTATTCTTATATGGTTACACGGGTACACGGTTCGTCTAAATTTTCGTCATTTTTCGCCTTTTCGCTTACGTTCAAAGCGTACTCACTTTTTTAACCCTCCCCTCTCGACTTACGTACAAAGAAACTGCATGGCGACATTTCATCGTGAGCTCATGCAACCATCGGGAAATCCCTCTTCGTGTTAGTCGATGTACTCAATAAGCATAAAAGCAAGCATGTTCAACGGTTAACTATCTCTGTATTTTGAAATAAACTGAAAAATGAATATACCTATTTGGAACCCGTATTTCCCTTTTCTGCACAGGTTTGCTTTTTAGTGTTTGTTTTGTTTTTTGTAAAACTTTTTCCCTCGGGGGAAAAAAGAAATCGCCGTTGTTCTATATGTATACATGAGTGTTATTTTCCCCCTTACGTAAGTTCTGTAAGTAAGCGAAAATGGCGAAAATTTTGGACGACCCTAACAGACCTAGGCTCGATTTACTCATATCGCAAAACCAGCGAACAACATAACTTCCCACTATTCGCTGATGTAGTGCACGTTAGTATCCATTGGTTACTGGCTCACGCCTTGGCTCATGCACCTGTTCCGAATTATGATTTGCCATAGGATTTGTATTGTGATCAATGTGATCAGTGGCTCGAACCAAAGTTAGCGTGAGCCAGTTGACCTGGCAACGGTCTTATTCTAACGTGCTCTACATCAGCGAATATGAACACATTAGTAAGGAAACGCTCCTTTATAGTTTAGGAATTGCTGTTTGAGTCTCATACCAGCAGTTAAAATAAATACTGCAGAATTACACACCCAATATAGGCAATTACGCATGCATGTTTGAATTTCTGCACGGTTCACAGAATTCGTATCCGATCGACAAGTCAAAATTAACACAAAACACCCCCCTATTTTCACCCCCACATCCTTATTCCCTAAGATTCAGATTTGAATTGCAAACTTTTAACTTCGTTTACATTAAAAAACAAACAAAAACGTACTTCGCACTCGAGAGAAATGTTGCAGCTTATAAAATGTCAGATGTTTTGTCAACAAGTTTTGAAGATAAGCAAACTCAAACAACAGAGCAAATCTTCTATAAGATGTTTCCAAAATTTTAAGAAACTTTGACAAGAAATCCTCCTGTTGATGATGAGATGTACAAAAAGCCCACAGAAGGACGTGGGGATAAGTCCACTTTTATTTTTTTTTAATCAACTTTTTTGAATTCCCTCCAAGTGCTGGAGTCCCGGTGTGAAAGTAATCATAGTCCGGCAAGTATCATAGTCCGGGCTTCATAGACGACAACAGAATAAAGCGTGAAACTAATGTTGCGTGAAGAGTCAACTGAATCGATTGCCCTATTGTTCACCATTGTTCCCGGACTGTGAGCCCGGAGGACTATATCTCCTGCCACATCGGTCCTGAAGAAGTAACAGCAGTCAAATTTGACCAAAGTTCTAAAGCGTTATCCTCTTCGACGTAGCAAATGTGAGCAAATTGCCAGCAGATATTAGCAAGGTCAATGAACAGAATGAAAATTGAATCAATCTGTTAGCAGTGGCATACCGAACGGAAAAGGGGGGGGGGTGGAGTTCCTTCCTATCTCGAAATACCGGATCACTGTTGCTTCTTAATTCGCTTCGGCCAATGGTAGGCCATTCAACAGTTGTTTGAAGTGAATTGATGAGCGCAGAGTAAATATTCGGCTCAATTTGCTGTCCAAATGCTATTTAATTTGAGAAAACATACTAGTTTACCTGGTCAATCATGAAATTCCATAACTTTCTTAGAACAACTAGTGCATTTACAGACATTTTAAAGCAGTTTTCCACTTAGTCAGTATGGTGTATAACCTACACAGTTGAGGAGTGATATGGATAGGGCCATGATCTATCGAATAATAAGGTTGACTCCTGTTCTTGTTCTAGTGATGTTTGTGTGTCAAAGTTCAAGTGATTCTGGTTAACTGTTTCTGGTAAAACTGATTGAGGCAAAGCAAAATACGTCATTTTCCAACGACTAGTTCTGTCGCTAACCTGATACGGTGTTGTTACATTTCTTATTTTATCGGACCAGCGAGTAATACAACTATTGAGCGAGTCTCTAAAACACCAGCCGATAATCACAAGCAAAATTGCTGGAACAAGTAGAAGCCACAACCAGTGAAAGTTGAAAGAAACCTCAGACATTAGTTTCTTTGCAAGTTTAGTTGTATCTTGTTTAATTTGCACAACACTGTTTGAAGTAGCGGGTTGATAAGTAACGCCTTCCAAACGGGTTTCTTCTGAAGTCTGTGCCGATTCTTGTGGCAACGTGGATGACAAAAAATCAGATGTCGGATGATCTGTCGTGGAAGATTGGCGGAGATACGCGAAAAGAGCTGTTTAAAAGAAAAGAAAGAAAATATAAATTTTGATCTATTAATCTAAAAATAAGTTTGTATTTGCAAGCAAAAACAAAATACACATTCAATCTGGAGATGGAAATAGAAAGTTCAACCAAAGAAAAGACGTTTTATGTGATTCACTGACCATTGATGAGAATCGTATAGTTGGAGTTAAGCTATTAACAGTCTTGCCTACTATTAAGGCAGAATTTGTATGCTTTGTATCAAACGAATGAAACAGTATAAACGCAGTATACATGATTTGTCCTGAGATATCATTGGCAGTTATTCAAGCAAAGAATAGGGTAACGTTTATATAGAAGTCCCATCCAAGTATACATATTCGGTATATGCCATTTTTATTCCGCCAAGCGCTGCTGCACAACATCATACAAGCGCTATGGACGTAACATTGTTAATACCTCATTTGCCTACTTGGTACTTCTATATGAAACGTTTCCCAAGAATAAGAGGTGCGCGTGTTTTCAAATTAGCGTCCATCTTTGAGGTGGAAGGCTCTTTGAACTTTGCATCACCTGCTTTATAGGTGGACCACATATCTATTATATTCAATTGAATGTGTTTTTTTTGCCCTGAAATATGGGTTTTGATCCGAAAAAATAGGCACTCTACAGATGTCTCAAAAAATGTGCTGTAATTCTCATGACTTGCGCTATCTTTGGGATCACTCGACCGTGATTTTTTTTGTCAAGCATCTACTAGTGTCAGTTATCTTCTTATCCTGCAAAAATTAGAAACTGCCATCAAACCTTATGCAAATATCGGTAGTTATGCAAGATCATGCCGTTCAACTTCTTCACTTGGATTAACACGTTAGGAGTAGGGGATGAAAACTTGGGCTGAACATTCAGCCTATAGTCTCTAACCATAAATCGTATAGATAGCATCAACTAACCTGTTTTCGAATCTTGTAACCAGGCAACAACTCAGTCCTGTTTTTTCTACAAAATGGAAAGCATTCTATAATTGATGCCTGTATGATGACCCTTTCAGGGTCAGTCAACAATTTCACTTTAAGCGACCCCTATACCACTCCATCTACCTTTCCTAATTCCCATCATGTCTGCCTCCCTCCAGGTTGTAGTTGCTGGTACAACTTGGGGAAAAGGAGTTCACTCAGGAATTACTTATACACACGGCTTACCAAAAAGCATGATGGAAACTCTGAAGGGGGAAGCTCATGTGAAGTAGGAGGTCCTGAAGTCAGGGGTGAGGTCATACCCCCCTCAAAATCCACAAAAAGGAACGGTTCACCCTATTGCTGGTTTCTTCCAAAAATGTCAAAATTTAAGCTATTTAAGATGAATTTTTACAAGGTTTTTGTTTGGTGATGAGTGTTTAAATAAAAAAATCCCAAAAGTACTCTTGGGGCGTCAAAAACTTGCTCATCAATTGAAAATCTAACGTTTTTCTTGAAATCTTGGATTAAATCGAATGAGAATCCTTGGATTATCGACCGAAAAGCCTGAATTATTGGACATTGAAGCTTCCATAACCTATGCTCCCACCTGCTTTGCACCTGGAACCACAATCTATAATATGTTCAAGTGAGTGTATTATTTGCCCCAGCAGTTATGAGGTGGGAGGTGATCTATGCTATGCACCCACATACTTTGCACCTGGCCCACATTCTAATGTTCAGGTGAGTGTATTTGTTTGCTCCGCATTTATCTGTGGATGTGATCTATGAAACTATGCACCCCCCTACTTTGCAACCTGGACCACATTCTATATGTTCAGGTGATTGTATTGATTTGCGCCATCATTTATGAGGTGAGGTGATCCTTGACTATGCACCCACCTACTTTGCACCTGGACCACATTCTATATGTTCAGGTGAGTGTATTGTTTGACCCTCAAAGATGGCTGCTAATCCGAAATACGGGCACTTTTATAGGCTGATCTGGCATACCAGAAGGTATCAGCCTGTTATTCTGTTACGTAATTCGTGTACGTTATGAAACCTGTGTCAAGCCCATTTAAGTTACCTGGGCAATACTTCTTGCAGTCTGCATCACTGGCATACGTTTGACCCTCTTCACAGAAGATGAGGCAGGATTGGCAATAATTATCTTGAGAATTGCAGAACGTATAGATGTCATACTTGCAGTCGCTGTAGCAAATTCCATGATGCCATTGTTCTGGGTACAGGTCCCTGTAGGTGTGACCTTGGGGTACAGGGTTCGCATAAGATGTACCAGGGCCTAAACTAGGCAGAAGGTATGTAAACCTGTAAGATGACAATGATAATGTAATGTTTATTCATTTTGTATAAATATTGATCATATGAGGCAATGTGCAGAGAGATGATTTGTGGTATTTTTATGTTGCCTATTAGTTTGAGCAATCTTTCTCGTTTTGTTGCATTAGCACCAACAAACAAGGTTTTATATAACATGCCAAACAAATCTTTTCTTTTAAGATGTCCTTTTTCAATCATGTTGCTTCAGTAAATATTAAACTTATCAGTGTCAATATTCATTTTCTTTTTTTAATTGACTGCATATGCCCTAATATGTAATTCAATCCTAATAACAACCCAACGAAAACATTAGAAGTTTACCCTTCATTTTTAACTTTTGGTTGTTTTAGTTAAAAGAGTTATCAGAAACTAAATATTTTAGTTTATGAAATGCTCTGCTTGGCCGTATAATAATATAAGTACCTTACTCCAACCCCTAAAAATTATGCTTCAAATTTGATTTAGAAAATAAAAATTTACAATTTAGAAGTTAAACAACAAACCTTACGAAAAAATATTTTTCTCACCAAAATGAAAGTCTTCAATCCAGATGTCCAACCTTCAATACTAGAAGGTCCAACCAACAACGACAGAAATTTGCACATACAATTTATTTCGAATGTCCAAGCATGTATTTACGCAAACTGATTACAAATTATACCGCGACCGATAAATATCTGAAGTATTTTAAAGGGTGATGGCCTAAAAGGGTGATGGCCTAAAATTAATATTGGTCAACCATAGTATCCAAACCAAACACCATTTAGCCCTAAGATTTTACAAAAAATTAGAAAACTATTAGCTTTTTTTAACACCAGCATTTTGATCACTTCCAGGAAAATCTGGTGGTTCTAGGGACGAGGCTATTAGCGTTAGAACCATGGGCCTTTAAAAACTAAATGCCAAGTGCTTAAAGATTAAATGCCTAATGTTTAAGACTCTCTAAATATCATATCATATATAATTTATCATATCAAACTTTATTTCAATATCATCATACAGCAACAAACGGCACACATTTAGAAAACAAACATGTTATTGAGAACATGATCAAAAGGCCAATAAGACCTGAGGCGATCATGCACCAAACACAGTTTCGATTATCAAAACAAAAAATTGCAATCCTACATAAAAACAACAACAATCAAGGCCCATGGTTCGATTGCTACTAGCCTCGTCCCCAAATACATTGTGTAGTTTTGGAAATGTATAAGACTGAAAATTCCTACAGTGATCACTTCAATGGAGTGAAATTTTACTTTAAATTTCAATTTAAATAGTCTCCATATCACGTTCTTGAGATTAAAACATTTACTTTATTGGAGTGTAAGCAATCGAAAGACTGAAATTCTATGGTTCAGAGTGAAAATACTCTTTTTGCATTATGTATTTTTGGAACACTCCGGCGTTTAATATATTTTGGGGGGAAAGGTCCGCGCCGAACTGGCGGAACGTTCGTGATAAAGCGCGAATAAATCCCCCCGCGACGAATCACATGTCGCCAAACACAGTAATTGTTGATAACAAATAAACGCGTTTTAAGGTCTGATAGTCAATGTACCTATTTCAGTATACATATATCGCCCAGGGAATAACCCAGGGGGGAATTTGCTTCTAGATATAGACTAACATTGAAACAAAGAGCGCCGCGACGCTTCGCCATAATCGTTATTTGATAATTTGAGAATTACATTGTGCAATATTATTACAAAATTGAGAAATATATTGTTCAATATTATTACAAAAGAGAGGAAACTCTTCAAAGTTCCAAGACTTGGAAATCAAAGATTTTCGTCTTTCCTTGTAGATGCATCGATCAGGAAGAAAGAGTAAAGTAAACCAAACACCTCGCAATGACTTTAAAAACCTGGAAATTTACAATTGAATACGAATCCGAAATTTGCAGTCAATAGTCTAAAGTGCAAGGCATTTACCAATTTGTAAATTATAAAATATGTTGTCAAAATAAGGAAGATAAATAATTGCGTTATTTGAAGGAGCTGGTACTTAGTTTCCACAGGTAGTTCAAAACATGAGCTGGTGAAGCATGTTTTATGAGGGCCATTTGATCGCTTTCCAAAGGCAAAGGACTTCCTTGCCATAGGTGAGGTTACAGCCTGGGTACTACATATTTCATATTCATATTTGTCATGTATCTCGTATTATATATCACTTCAGGTGAACACCACTACGGTGCCATTAATGCGTAGTCAGCCTTGCGATTGCTGAGCTTGGGCTGATACCCAATAGATCCCAAACCATTATTGAATAGCAATATCTCCAAATTCACTGGTAGCTCAAAGATCTATTAATTGTAAATGGGAACAAAATTGATGAAGTGGCAGAATACGTATATCTGGGGCAGAGAGATTTAACCTGAAGAAAAAGAGAACAGGAGACTAAGGGGAAAATTAGACTAGTCTGGTGCCAATATGTGAAGCTGAGTATTATCATGAGAGGGGAAATTCCAGTGAGCCTAAAATAAGGTATTCGATCAATGCGTTCAACCAACACCAACAATGACCTACGGAGCAAAGACCTGGGCATTGACAAATAAACTGGAGAAGATAGCAGTAGTTCAACTCAACATGGAAAGACATATGCTTGGAATCACCTACACAAACAGAAAAACAAATGCATATATAAGCATGGTATATGAACAAAGTCCAAGACATTCTAATAAGCGGAAGTGGGCGGAACACATCAGTAGGAGTTAAAGCCGCTATCAGTGATTTGCTAAATCAGATCAGATCAGATTTTTGCATGTCTGCAACATGTACAGGTATCCTAACATTCCCTGCAAATAATAGGACCAGAAGCAACCAAATAAATACAAAATCAAATATTATAGTCATTACTGTCCGTACGGACACTTACTACAACACGTAATGGAATCCGGGAATGGAATGGAGATTCATATCTTTGAACACTGCCGTTTTCTTCCTTTTCTGTCAATTATTTAGTTGTAAAAAGTAACTTATAAGGATTCTACAGATATATCCTTCACTTTAAGCTATTCCTATTAAATTCAAATATTTTGACTAATTCGGATGAATCACTGATAGTGTCTTTAGATGGACTTCGCTACTAAAATCATGCTGAATGGAAGGAGTAGGGGCAGGCATTCAACCTGTGAGATGGTGGACATGGACATAGGCAATTATTGGGGCACAGTCTACTGGCAGGGAGCGGTTAGAGATCGAACAACATGGCAGAAACATGCTGAGGCTTTCGTCCAGCAGTGGACTGATAATGGCTGAAGATGATTATGATGATGATGATGATGGATATCTCCATATGGAAGCACTATGACATGCAGTAAAAGCATTAATGCAGAGATGAAACATGCTATATTTTATATTTAATTATTTAAAAAGTGGCGAAGATAAATTTGAATGTACTGCGATACGTTTCTTATGCATTTCTTCATTTCCTTACCCTGTTATTTCAATGTTGACGCCTCATTTGTTACAATTGACCAAGTATTACAGTTTCTATGAGTTTGAAAGTCCCAAGTGCCTATGTTCATTTTGCACTTAATTGTATTGCTTTATGAGTATGACAAAATGAATTGTTGAAAAACACCCGTCACCTTTTTGTGAAAACCCCAAGAAATAAAAGTAAAAAATAAAAGCAAAAAGACCCAAAAAACCAACAACAAAAAAAACATGACAATAATGCTTCTACATACTACAAAATTGCTATTGTATTCTACTTTTTTCTGAAAAAAGTGACCAAATAGGACAAAAATTCGGGCAAAAACTGCTATGCTGAAAAAATATGAATCTCCTTTCAATTGTGTGTTGCAGTAAGAGTCCGTGCCCACAGGATCCTCCACCAATGATTATACCCTGTTCGGTGAAAGGTGGAACATGACCCCATTATTTTGCCACTTGCATTGTACACATTTTGTCAGAGGAGATGTTCCCAGTTGTGTAAAAATACACTATAGCTACTATAGTATAATTACTCTAGGGTTGAATTATGACCTTGGTCTTCTCTAGTATTATCTCCATGTACTTTATTAAAGGTCACGTTTCATCTTATAGTGAACACGCTATAGGGCCCTTGCACGGAAGGTAAATTATATTGAATGGACTTTTGTTTGCCCTCCAGATCTTCCAAGGATGCGAAGAATACAATGCATGCACCTGGTTCACTTGATCATTTCAGCTATTTCTACAGGTGATTCCTTTGTATTCTCTGCATGCTTGGGTTGTTCTGGAGGCAGGTCTGGCCAAGATAACCTATTGACCTGCCGTGCAAGCGCCCTATAGAATAGACATTTTTATCCTTATTGGGTTGATTTCGGTTTTATCACTTACCAGGATACCTATTACTTAATATATTTAGGAGCTTATAGATTTTATAATTTAGCATATCACTAAGAGTGCCCTTTTACACTAGGAATGGGCAAATAAACACTTTTTTTTTTTTTTTTTTTTTTTTTTTTCGGAAGGTAAATTATATTGAATGGACTTTTGTTTGCCCTCCAGATCTTCCAAGGATGCGAAGAATACAATGCATGCACCTGTTCTGGAGGCAGGTCTGGCCAAGATAACCTATTGACCTGCCGTGCAAGCGCCCTATAGAATAGACATTTTTATCCTTATTGGGTTGATTTCGGTTTTATCACTTACCAGGATACCTATTACTTAATATATTTAGGAGCTTATAGATTTTATAATTTAGCATATCACTAAGAGTGCCCTTTTACACTAGGAATGGGCAAATAAACACTTTTTTTTCAAATCTCTATTTAAACGAGTGGATTCTATGGCTATTTTGGCTGCTCAAAACGATTCTGGCAAGCGCATTTTCATATCAAATGAATTTTTATATTGGTTCCATTGATTTTAAATTTTGCATGCAAAGTCAACGGGGAATTTTGGCAATTTTAACTTCAAAAAGCAATGTTCTTCTCAACCTATTTTGTCAGAAACTATAATAATATTGTGTTGAACAAGTATAATTGAATATGTTATACAAAAGAGTTTACTGAAGCATGCCAAGACAGTGATGCAATGACCTTTCTTATGGCCTTTTGCAAATCTACTGGCTTAATAGCTATTCTATTCATGGCTTTGCACCCAACAATACATTTTCTTTAAAATTGAATCCCTTCGCAATTCAGCAAAATATTATTATGTATACTTTTCTTTTGCCAATATTTATAAAAGCATCTGTATCTGAGTTTCTGACAAAATAAGTTGAGAATAAACTTGTTTTTTGAAGCAATGTCTAAAATTGCAACAACAACAAAACCATTGACTTTACTTGCAAAATTTAAAATCCATGGAACCAATATCAAAATTTAATATGAAAATGCTTGCCAGAATCGTTTTAAGCAGCTAAAATGACCATAGAATCTACTCGTTTTGAAAAAAAAGTGGTCATATGCCCACCCCTACACATTCACGTCTAGATAATTATTTCAAACGATAAAGTACTTTTGTGCATTTTGTAAATGATCACCTTGTAATTAGATGTTGCAATTACCACTACAGTAAATGCCGATTGGCTTGTTTGAGTAGGTCGGCCTCCCAAATCCCCATTGGTTAATCGCGCATGAGGCCACCCATAAGCTTCCGCCCCTTTCACGCGCGTTACCCACCTATGAATCAATTATGACAGCAACTTTATGTCAGTCATAGAACATTGGTTTTCCATTTGGCTATTTTTTTGCAAAGTATAAGAAACAAGTTGGTTTCATATTATTCCGCTATTTACAAGTAATCGTAAGGGACTACGGACGTATTTTTAAATTTCCTGGAGGTGTATAGGAACCTAGACAAAACTATTTTTAAGGCTGCTTTAAATGTAAACGTCACTTCCGTATGCAACACCCAGAAGCGGCTAAGAAGACTTGTAATTGACAGGTCCAGGAAGCATAGGACGCAGCAGAAGGTTCCTTCTTATGGTAGTCCCTAAAATCAATTTTAGGTTCCTAAATACTACTATACATCCCCCTTGAAAGTTTAGATCAGTCTAAAACAGTAGCTTTCAAAGATTATCCCTGCCGCTGATACGGACCAGAAAGCAAAATTTACGTGTGACAAAATAGAACTGGACTAGAACCCTCGAAAGCCCCGATTGAAGTCAAGGGATTCCCTGATTATTATGTTTTTTTGGGGAATAAAGTTCTGAGAGACCACAATTGAACAGCACCCCAGACAAATATTGTATATATAATTAAAAATATAAAGTGTAGAATATTCCGATTTCCACTGACATAAAATAAGGAAATCGGTTCGAAATTTCAACTACGAGATGATATAATTGTAATCACTTCCTTTAATTCAATACAAAGATTTAATGCCAACCTGATAACAAAGAGCAAGAGCACCCACCACCGTGATCGCTATTGAGAAAAAAATCATTATGTGCAACATAGAAAAAGAGATGAAATCGGCCTTCCTTTCTGGGAATCTGAAATAAAAAATGAACATAATGCAAAAAGTTTGTCCTCTACCTAGCGGACACGCAAGATTAGGACGCTTTTTCGGAAAGAAAAGCTATTGCTATAGGCCCCATAAATGTTTTAAAATGTTCCTAAATAGATAGAAAGTGGGCAACTTTTATTATTTTGATATAAATTTTAAAAGTTTCTGTGCAATATTTGACCATTTGGTATAAATCGTTGATGTTAAGTTTGTTAATTTTACTGTTTAGAAAATCAACATTTATATCAGACATTGTATATAAAGTCAATTTCAATTTGGAAGGCATCTTATAATAACTAGCTGAGGATTATATATGAACCATATCATATTAATCTATCTCATACCGTATTACATGTAATTATTGCAAGCAAAAACTCAATTTGCTTTCCTTACTGCCTCGCTGCGGGTGCCTTTTCGTATTTTACCGACAATTTGTGAATTTGTACAGTAACTTTCCTCAAATTCGTAGCCAATTCCATTAGCCAATATTAAGAGTATTAAACTAAAAGTTATTTTGTTGAATTTCAGTAGAATTCTGTTTCTACGGATTTATCTCACATGAAGTATAATCCTTAGTCCCTGAGTTTTAAAATACTATTGAGATATTATTGAGATATCAATAATACACCACCTATTTTATTAACCATAACCCATTGCATTATGGGTCTACGGTCTACGTTTGTCCGAAGAATCGCTATTTCGAAGGTTCATTTATCCGAAAAATCGTTATTCCGATGGTTCGTTTATTCGAGGGTTCACTTTTGGGAAGGTTTATTAATCCTAAGGTGCGTTAATCCGAAGGTTCGTTTATCTGTTTATCCTAAAATAGAAATAAGGTTCGTTTAAATGAAAATTAAATAAGATTCATTTTGCTTATTCCATTTTCGGATCAACGAACCTTATTTCATTTTCGGATCAACGAACCTTCGGATACACGAACCTGCGGAAGAACACACCTTCGGATAAACGAACATTCGGAATAACAAACCTTCGGAATAATGAACAGCATCCAGTTGTTACCCATATGTATATGGTATGGCCAATAAACCACCTTTCTTTGTTTTAATTGATTATTATTTAAGAGGCAGGTGACCCGATCATTGTCCAATTTTGCATAATGATGTTTTCTCCCTCACATGCATGCATAATTATGATCACCCAAAAGGTCATCTGATTATACATTTGAGTTAAGCCGTTCAAAAATATGTACTAAATTGGTCCATTGTGTTTTAAATAATGTGGTCGACAATAGGCCTTAAATAAATGGGTAATAAGAATATTAGGAATCTTTTTCTGGTACCAAAATCTCAATTTTGATGGAGTAAAGCGGGGAATGTCGCCTGCAGAGGATCGCGCTTCCTGAATTATTATCTTTATATTTGAAGTTTTCTGTTGGATTAGTCTCTCATTTTTTCGGCTAGCTTCTATCATTATTCATGTAAATCAGGCTAAGATTAATTCGTCATAGTATTTAATCCATACTCACAGAAAAAGCAAGGTTAATCTGACCATCCTTATCTTGATATCTCCTGGTTGATGGTAGGTCTAAATGTTTTCAAACAATAAGCGACAACTCAATCTTTCCTTCTTATGCTTCTAGCTAGTAATATTTGCAAATAAAGAAAGTAGCAGAAGTCGTGGTAGTGGGTATACCCACAGCGTAACCTTATTACACTGCTATAGGTTATGCCTTTGTGATTATGAATAATAGGACCAACAGGTTGGTAATAAAAAATAATGCTTAGAAAAGGTAAATGCATGACTAATTGTATATAAATGAAATATTTGGGAAATCCGATGACGTAGTATTGTATGCTATTTTTGGATGAATGGTCCTATCGTTGACGTGATTATCTCAGGGTTCATTCAAAGGTGTCACCATTGTAATCATTTTTCAAAAAATCAGAGTCTGTGTACGGAGAACAACACCGATTTTTTTTCCGGAGAATTAGTCGTACCCTATAAGATTTGAACGAGATCTTCTTATAATTACTTTAATTTGAAATCTGAAAACTAATCAGAAATTATGTATCCCAATCTCAAAAACTAATGAAGGCAAAATCATTGGCGTCATCGACCCTTGTACTCATTGATAATTTGTGTCAACACCTGAAAGAAATGCTGTGTGACGTAACTAGAATACTATAATAAGTGTTCAGACAGACCATAACTCTATAGTTCGACAGAATTGTCAGCACGGAACTGGTGGGGAACTTTGTGCAAAGAATAAAGTTTATGATGTGAAAACTAATTACAAAAAGTAATCAACTTAGTCAAGTAATGAAAACAATATATGAAGGAAATAAATTCCTTAGAAAAGGGCATTTACGTGGGAGGCAAGTTTCTTTGAATAGATGTTCGAGATCGAACAGATATGCGACCACCAGCAATGAAATCATATCATAATGCTATTTCATCAAAAGTGGTCTTATCAACAACAGACCATGGTGGTGGTTGCGAAAATTTTGACTCATTACTCGCTTAATGCTTCTGTTTTTAAGAAAGAAAGGATTAACACCGGATTAATGTGAGCCATACATAAAAAGAAGGCCAGCGATCACCTAATAGACAAACCACTATTGACATTCGGGAAATAAGACCTGGAACAAAGATTAACATTTTCCAATAACGAGAGATTGCAAATCAAACATTAAAATGAGTAAAGAATTTTTAGAATTAGAAATGCTGTAATAGCAGTTACCACCCCCTAACGGAATATTGTCAGTTAACGTTTTTAGAGATAATGTAACTCTTCTAATATGGAAATCATTGGTTTTTGGTGAGCACCAGAAGAAGTAGAAAAACATTGGTAATTCGTTATTGCCTGGCATGGAATTTTAAGAATAAAGGTGACAGGTCTCGCCTGCGGCTCGACATGGTCAGAAACTAGCCAGCTCAACACATCTCTAGGCGACCATTATATCGCGCATGGTTTTTTTGGAGACCTTTATCTATTACATAACGTCGAGCAAAGGATTAAATTGAATTTTATCCAATTATTCGGCATCATTTTTGGATACTTCGTTTAATAATTTTAAAACGTTTAAAGGGACATAACCAACGTTTTTCTTTTAAAAAAGCACCAGAATTCCTTCCTTTTCGCATGTGTAAGAGTCTACCACCATAAATACTCCAAGGGTATAATCTACCAGAGGTATTCGATCTTTGGGCATTCAGCTGGATGTAATTGTATACTCAAACCTATTGAACACTAAAACCCATAGAGGAAATCTGTGGTTTCGGCTTAACTGTCGTCTTTGGTGGCAACAATACACTCACCAAGACAAAGGAAATGTGGTCCAGGTGCAAAGCAGCCTGACTGTCCAGTCCCCAATTTCCTTTACCCTCGTTCAGTACATTTAAGTTCAAATACAACACCATCACTGACCCACAGAATTTATATTAATCTTAAAATAGTGGACTAGTGAAAAAGCAAGATTGGTTAATGTGGATTGCTTTCCCCGGCCTTAGGGAAATTATGTGAATGTTTATTTGTTAACTGGCAACGCCACCCATTGCACACCGGGTGAAAGTTTTTGTGGGAAGCATTCGCGACCGTCCGCTGAGCACACTATATATCTATGGCACGCTCCACGGATGAAATCATGGCGATTCTCCCGCGCATGGTCCGAGTTTTCATCTCACACAGCGCTGTGTCATCGAGTTTTCCCTCGCAATATATGTCGAGTGTGCAGGTTATGTCGAGTTTACAGCGATCTTCCATTTTTGTTGCCCTCTATCTACGTGTCGAGTTGGTGCTCTCTGATATGGCTAGTTTGACCTAAATCATGTCCAGTTTTTACGCTCCACGTATCAATCATGGCGATTTTTTTTTTCGCCCCTCATGTCGATTTTCACAGCGCCGCCTGTGTATCGAGTTTTTCCTCGCCCGAAATGTCGAGTGTGCAGCGTTAATATGTCGAGTTTACAGCGCTCTAAATGTCCAGTTTGTGCCCTCTAATACTAACCAACATCGAGTTTCTCTCTATATGGTGAGTTTGACATAAATCATGTCCAGTTCAAAATCTCACATGATTTTTCTCAACATGAGGAAAATTCGACATGATGTTTTGGTGTATGTGTAAAAAAATCATGTCGATTTGGCTCATGTTGAAACAAAATCTGTCCGAGTTTGCTCATGTTGAGAAAAAATCATGTCGAGTTTGCTCATGTGAGAAAAAATCATGTCCCAGTTTGCACATGTTGAAAAAATCATGTCCAGTTTTTTAAACCTCGGCATGATTTATTCCTGGACAGTGCTTTATTCTGGCAGTGATTTATGATACTCGGCACATAGAGTTCGAACTTGATAGGCAGCGCTGTAAAACTCGACATATAGGGGGGTAAACTCGATATACAACAAGCGCATGAAACTCGCCAGGATTTGATACGTGGGAGCGTGCCAATATTAATCTCCTGGTGTTCTGCATCGGTATGCCATAAGACCTTCTGGTCATTATTTTCATTTATCGAAGGTCGGATGACCGATCACAATGACCCTCTACGTTGTGACAGAGTTGGAGCGTCTTAGGGAGCCCAACTCTGTCATTTTGCTATAGGTATGGTCTATTTGGAATTAACGGCCGATTTCGGGATGATTAAAGTATACTTTTTTGTCGAATTGCTATTTTTAAAATGTCAATTTGTCATGGGACAGTCCCGTTGTGAATTTTCTTACAAAAATAAAAAAATAATGCAGTACCCGTTCTTTTGTGCAAAATAGTATATAAGAAGTCCACGATAATTGGTATTCCCTAAAATTGATTCCAGAGTATTAACAGTATTATAAATGTGGAATCAATCTTTTTACTGTAATGACCCATTGACATATCATTCCTATACGGCACAAAGCGACACCATAGCTTATGTATTTTAAATACAATCCTGCTTACGACACCCATGGAATAACCGTACGCTGTGGCATTCAGCCTGACAGACTTTTTTGTTTGTCTCGCAAATAACTCCCTTAATTACAGGGAGTTGTTGCGATCATGGCAGGTGTCCATAATGCGATTATAAGTTAAAAATAAATAAATCCCTTCCCCTAGACAATGGTAGACGGTGTTTTCTACACCAATTCACATATAGTATGTTTCTTTTTGTATACATGACCATTATTTTTTGCGGAAGTTTTTGTCTAGCTAGCTAGATGACAATTTGAAACTAATGATGACTGGGAAGAGGGCTAGACGCTTATGATGCGTCTATACGTAGATTTTTGTGCTCCTCTATATGGCGAGTTTTTGACATAAATCATGTCCATTTTTAACGCTCCACGTATCAAATCATGGCGAGTTTTTCCCCCGCGCATTTCGAGTTTCACGCGCTGTTGTATCGAGTTTTCCTCCGCCATATGTCGAGGTGTGCAGCGTTTTATATGTCGAGTTACATGCGCTATAGTCCAGTTTGCCCTCTATACAGCGAGTTTTTGCTCCTATATGGTTAGTTTGACTAAACTCATGTCCGAGTTTCAAACTCGACATGAGTTTTTTCTCCACATGAAGGACAATTCGACATGATTTTTTTTTGGTGTATGTGTAAAAAAAATCCGCCCAATGTCGAGTTTGCTTAATTAAAACCATGTTGAGAACAAAATCATGTCGAGTTGCTCGGTTGAGAAAAAAATCATGTTCGAGTGGTGCTCATGTTGAAAAAAAATCATGTCCAGTTTGGCACATGTTGAAAAAAAATCATGTCCAGTTTTTTTAAAAAACTCGGCATGATTTAATATCTGGACAGCTTTAATTCTGGACATGATTTATGAAACACCCTCGGCACAATAGATTCAAACTGATAGCCAGCAGCGCTGTAAACTCGACTATAACGGGGTAAACCTCTATATACAAGCGCATGAACTCGCCATGATTTTGATACGTGGAGCGTGCATATTAATCTCCTGGTGTCTGCATCCGGTATATGTCATAGACCTTCTGGTCAATTATTTTCATTTATCGAAGGTTGGATGACCGATCACAATGTCCCTCTAAAGTTTGGAGCGTCTAGGGAGCCCAACTCTTTCATTTTGCTATAGGTTGGTCTATTTGGGAATTACAACGGCCTGATTTCGGGATGAGAAAATATACTTTTTTTGGTCGAATTGCTATCTTTAAATGTCAATTGGTCTGGGACAGTCCCCGGTTGTGATTTTTCTTACAAAACTAAAAAAATAATGCAGTACCCGTTCTTTTGTGCAAAATAGTATATAAGAAGTCCACGATAATTTGTATTCCCTAACATTCATTCTAACTTTGATCCCAGAGTATTAACAGTATTATAAATGTGGATTAATCCCTTTTTACTGTAATGACCACATTGACATATCATTCCTATACGGCACAAAGCGACCCCATAGCTTTATTATTTTAAATACCATCCTGCTTACGACAACCCATGGAATAACCGTACGCTGTGGCATTCAGCCTGCCATACTCTTTTGTTTGTCTCGCAAATAACTCCCTTTATTACATGGATTGTTGCGACATGGCAGGTGTCCCATACTGCGATTATAATTTAAATAATCCCTTCCCCTAGACCAATGGTAGACGGGTGTTTCTACACAATTCCTATAGTATGTTTTTTTCTTTTGTTATACATGACCATTATTTTTTGCGGAATTGTCATCTAGCTAGCTTATGACCAGTATTTGAAATATGAATGGGAGAGGCTAGACGTTTATGGGCGAATATGTGTCCGAGGTCGGAAAAACTAATAATGGACGAGGCGCCAGCCGAGTCATTATTTACTTTTTCCGACCTCGAGGAGACTTATGAAGCCCATAAATAATACTAGCAAACCCTTTAATTTCTATTCTAATTACCGAAACAGCATGATATAATGAGAAAATGCATTCTTCCGACCCATTATTGTGCAGAATAATGGGCAGTAAACTGCACCAATCAAATGCTGCATTTTCAATAATGGCGCGAGAGTGTAATAGAATTGTTTTATCGGTTCTCCGATGACAATAAAATGTCGTCTTATTGATTTTTTAGGAAATTTAAAATAGCTTATCCCCATTTGACAATGTCAAAAACAAATAGATTTAGCAATCCTGTATACAATATGCCAATTCCAAGTAATACCCAGTATTCACAAACTGTTACAAATACAAAGTGTATCAATCAACTTTAATAAATCACGTTTGGGATGATAGATCATTCGATAGTGTAATTGAGAAGGCTTAATTTCAAGATTCATTTAAATCGGGAATGTCTGTAGGCCAAGATGGGAGAGTCAGGAACAGCACGGCGAAGGCGATCTGAAGTGTGGAGAATGTGATGGTTAGTGTTAACAATACGCCGCAAGGGAGGAAGACTGGGATAAAATGTAACCACAAGGGGGAGTTTGGTTGTAGTATCCTGGTTCCTGGGTTTTAGTGTGGTTTGGTATGTCAATGAAACAGCTCCCATAGGATTTTTGTGCTAAATTGATTTTCTTCCTGTTTTTCATTCAATAGGGACCAGACTAAAAAAATGACGGGATGCAATTTTTCGGACTGCTGGCCCTTCTTCAAGGGGTGAAAATGTTACTAAAGGGAAATTTAAAATCGAGTCAAATTGTTTTATTGTACATTAACATGTTCATCTCCTTATAAGGATTAGAAAAAAGTATATATTTGCCTATGTTCCGACATTTAGTTAAAGCGCTATAGCCCCATAATGGTTCAAGGTCATCCTGGGGTAAAATTTACCCAATGCTCAGATTTTGTTGAAACTAGTGATAAGTTGTTTGTATTGTCTCACATGTTTAAAAAATGTATTATTTAACAGTGTGTGACATTTGGTTGGCTAATTACGTAGCAAAATGTAGCAAATGTCTACATAGTCTATGGGGGGGGGGGTCACCAAAAACTTTCCCTGGATATCGCAATGGTGATATCACCAAATCAGTTAAAATGCATTTTCTGTTTCAGTATGACACAAGGAATCATTTCATACCACTTTCAACAACGTCGGAGCATTTACCCCCAGGGTGACTTGGTCCATTATGGGGCTATACCGCTTTAACCGAAGGTTGGAACCTATAGCAAATATATACTTTTTTCTAATCCTCACGTGTTAGTGTACATTAAAACATAAATTGACTCGATTTTAAATATTCCCCTGTACTAACATTTTTCCCTTGAAGAAGAGGGCATCAATACGGAAATTTGCACCCCATCATTTTCTGACAGTTTATGCCCTATTGAAATCCAAACACCAACAAAATCAATTTTAGCATGAAAATCCTACGGGAATACACACCAAACACACCATTTCTCTGCAAAAGCTGTAGTCCTGGGGAGTGAATAGGCTCTCTGGATGGCTTGCTGAACTCTGCTGGAGCTGTGTCCTCTGGCCACTAGGTGTTTCTTCAAATTCTGTGAAAGGTATAGAAATCTAGAATCATTAGAACATAATGCGTCGAAGGCGAAAAGCCTGACTGTAAGCAATGCCAGTCTTAGAGTGGCGAGGGTGGCAATTGGAGGAATGGAGATACTGTCTGTATGCTTGGTATATAGATCCGTGGAGAGGGTGCCTTCTGCTTTTTTGATGGTTAATATCAAAGGAAGGAAGTGTAGTATTGGTGAGAATATTCAGAGTGAATTCAAAATGGTTCTGGGATGATTGTGATGAGGCCATCCCTCATCATGGTCTAGATGAAAAATACATTATCGGTTGCTCCGCTGCGGCCATGTGTGTGCACTTGGGCAAGCACTTTACCTCGCTTGCATCGTCTACCCAAGCGCTATTCGGGTAGCTGGGTAGGGGGAAATATTACCATTAAGTCGCAGATAGGATGTGGCAATGGGATAGCTGCCGACCTTTTTTGGACGATTTCCTGATGGCAGCGTAATAATATAATTAGGCAACAGCGCTGTGATCTTGATCAAATGGGCTTTATAAAAGCCAATTATATATTATTATCTCCACCAAACCCAAGGACGGACACGGTGCAGGGGAAAGTATTCTGCTCTTAAGGCCTGGACGTGAAAAGGCAAGTCAGGAAGGGCCCATCGCTGCCCCGCAGTACCATGTAACGGCAAGGTAAACTGGCATTCATGAAGGCTTAAATTTATTCTGGTTAGACCCCACAATTTGGCTTATTTTTTTCAAAAGTGGCCAGGCCTGAAAGTGGCCAGATCATCAATGGGGGAGGGGGTGGGGGGGGGGGGGGGGGGGTTGTGCACTTTTGGTCCAAAGCTGCACAGCTGGTTGCGATACTTCATTGTGGGGAAGAGTGGTGCAGGAAGAGGCGACATCGGTGTCCAATGAATGGCCAGGGCTGGGAACCTGGTCCTTGATAGCTTCAAGTTTCCTGAGAAGTTTGTGTGCAGGGGAACTTGGAAATGCCTGTTCAGGCAGCGTTGGTTAATGAACATTAATATGCCAAATGTTGTGGAATGCGAGCGATAGCGCTAGAGATGTAATGGAAGATCAGTTAAATATAACATTATGTTGTGGCGTATCAAACACAAGGCACATTGGCAGATGCTCGTTCATTAAAAGTGCCGGCCATTTTAATTATTAGTGGCACATTGGATAGATTTGGGGCTTTAAATTGTATGATAAAGGCAAGTGTACACTATACAACATTTAAAGCAAACGTATATCCTACCGTGACAATCTTACCATTTTTTCGAATTTCTGGCAGCCACTGTATTTTGGCGGCCATTTGGCAAAAACACTTGTAATTTTCTGAGAAATGCCCAATTAAACCAAATTTACCTTCTTAGGTAAAACAGAGGTAAATTCTTGACTATGCTATTTTATAAGGTGATGATTTAGTCATTTCAGCATTTTTGGCGCATTTTGATTGGCGGATAGCTTGGGGAAAAAATTGATTGTGGGTCTATATCCTAAACGTTCAGTAGGTTCAACTGAATCGCTGCAAATTTTCATGCGTGTACCCCAAAAATGCAAGATTCCATTGATATATTTCATCAATCTGCAGCACTATACCAAAATAATTAAAATGGCAAGCGTTAATGAGTTAATTAGGGAGGGTCCATGGACACTAACGGAAGTCAGATGAGAAAAGAATATTTATAACGGAAGTCAGCTGAGAATATTTATAAAAATCAAAGAACCAACCAATTTTTTTTTGCTGATATTTGTTCATCACATACATATAAGTAAACAATGTTATTGACAGTACAAAATAATTAACCCTTATGTGCTGAAAACAATCAATTTTCATTGATGGCCGTTGTTAAAACGTTACTGTACAAGTTATGGAAATGATGTGTATTTTGCAACCCCCGTAAAACATACAGGGATCCTAAATCTGCAAGTTTTGTGTTAATATATGTTATTTTGGGTTTCTAAGAGTAGATATCACACAAAAAATAAGTTTTCAAAAAAGTTTGATGTAAGCGCAAAAGCTTCATTTGAATTGTCCGTCCTTTTTTTGCCCAATTTTGAGCGTGTTTTGAAAACAATGTTTTGCCCCTTATTTGCCGCCCAAATAAACAAATTTAATTTTATGTGATTTGGAGGTGTCTTATGACTCTCCACATGTGGTAGAAATTTCGTCCAAAAATTCCCCAGGGAACGGGTTTCCTTAGGGGGGTACCATGGAAAACCCCCTGGGAACCAACGGGAGTGAAAAACCACCTTGGTCAATTAAGTGTTACAAAGTTTGAGGCCGTCCATTCACCGGTGAGAGGTAGCGTACTTATTTGATGGCCACAGGTTAAAAAAAGGTATGGTAATAATACAATGTGTAGTAATGTACAAGCAAATAACATGTTGACCAAAATAAATCTCTATCATCTAAACGGCCGCAGCCGAGAGCTGTTCACCATGTAGCGCCAAATGTCCCTGTTTGTCATTAGGTTGGGATGTCCAGGTGGATCTGCTGGATGTCTCGAGCAATCACATCAATGTAGTTAAAGGGGCGGGACACCCATGTTTTGGATGGTAACTCCAACATGTGACGTCTGAGGATACTGGTCAATCGACGATGACAGTGACCGGCAAAATCGTGCACGCTTGGGCAACAGAAGATGAAATGGGAGGGCTATTCTCCATATTATCTGTGCTTTGGTCTTGGTGCCCTCACGCCAAGGATATGTTTGTACTCGCATAAAGAAGCTTGTGTAGGTGCCATCCAGTCTATCCTGTAGCTCTTTATTCATGGTCCAGTCTCAGATCATATAACACGGATACTCTCTACACAGGCTCTAAAAAATTTCAGCTTAGTTGAATTGGCGAAACCAGATTGCCATAAGTGGGTGTAGTTATTGCAGGCATTACAAGCTTGGCCTTGCGTGACAGGAAGTCTTCTTGCTGTGGCAAAATATGGACCCTGATACTTGAAGTCCTTGACCACTTTGGTTGTGTACCCATCTGCTGTGCAGAATAGGTTGCTGATCGTCTTCCTCATTGGACAGTCATTATTCAGTTCTTCTTGCTATCTAGATGTACGGCCGACTTGTCTGCAGCATTCTCAAGTGATGTTAGTAGATCTTGTGACCAATCAGATCTGTTAGAGCTAGATCATCTGCGTAGTCAAGGTCTGTGAGATGCTTGACCCATGTGACGTCTGGAACGCTGGGGTTTGATGGTAAGTCCTTAGTCGTTCATGATGTCAAGACTCGTCTGAGGATGTAATCGACCACGACTACAAAGAGGAAGGGAGCAAGAGTATTCCTTGGAGGATTCCAGGGAGTTGTTAGGAACTCCTTTGTGGGCCCATCCTTGGTCTGCACAAAGCTATATGCGTTATCATAAATGATGGCAATGCCTTGACAGTATCATCTGGGACACCGTAGTTGGCGAGTATATGCAGCATACATCCCTGTTAAAACACTTGTCAAAAGCCTTGGGAAAAATAAAATATTTCACATCTTAAGAAAGCTTGGGATGTTTGATTGAAGTATCAGGATATGAAAACACCAGCAATTTATTTCAATAAACGGTATTATTTGAAACATAACTACCTTTGTGACACGCAAAATATAATTTCTTAGCACAGTATGGAGAAGAGAATAATGCATTTTTATATCAATGCACACATAACTATGTAACACATCTAAGTTTTTTATTGGCTTCAAAAGGGCTAACCTTGTATTAAGAGATTAGCGCAAAGAGGATTTAACATCTCGGTCGACCATTTGCATGGCATAGTCTTCTATCATAACAGACCATTTGTAGAACTTAATGCACCAGATTCCAGTAAGCCATTCTGTACAGGAACTTGTATCATGGACCACAATGTGTTTTGTAATGGCAACAAAAGGGCCTGTCTCCGCATGGTCGGGGGGATTGAAACCCCATATCAATACATCCCTGTCGGGGAAATATGCATGGAGTCTCACTTAATTGGAAAATCGACTGATCGTACATGTTTGATTAGACGAGGAGCCGTTGAGTTTCCCTGAGCAACGGACAGCTGAGTTAGCTGCCTGGCCTCCCAGCTAGGGGGGGTGCATCCAAACATAGTCAAAAGGGTGTTTTATGAGCACCAAAGGAACAAGCGTTTCTTCATAGGCTAGCACTTGGAAAGAGGACGACAAGATCCCGCGCCAGGGCAAAATGAGGACAGAGTCAAAAGCAATTACGACGAATTCTTGAACTGTGGGAAAGGCTAAAATTGATACTTGACGAAAATTACTTAACCACAACTGGCTCTTTAAAAGTATTGCGACACACTTGCAGAAAAAAATCTTTTTACAAATTCATTTAAATTTGTCGTGTTGATTTCAAACAGAAGTCTTATATTGTTTGATGGTGTATTGCCACTACCACATCAAGAACCACCCAACGAGCCTTCAATGTTTAAAAATTCCGTAAATGAAAAACCAGATTTCCGAAATTACGGAAAATCGTTTTACCAAAAACAAAAATAAAAAAACAAAAAACAGAAAAAATGTTTTAATTTACGGAATAGTCAAAATTTCTGGCAGCAATATTTCGGACTTTTTTTTTTTGAAATGATTTTTTCGTAATTTTAAATTACGGGAAAAAAATTCTGCGGTAAAATACACATTTTTTCACCATAATATGAGACAAATGTCTGTAAACTTACTGTCAAAGTTCCGTTAATTGACAGAAAGTTCTGTAAATTCACCCTAAAATGTGAAAATACTTGCCTGCCAGAAACTTCCGTAAATTTACGGAAACTTTTTTTAAACAGTGTTCCTGGCATATCTCATGACATTTACAGCCTACTGGGGGAAATTTCTTTAAAGCCCATTGCTGGCAAAGATATTCCATCGAAGTTTTGTTTTGATAGTTGGGCCATTGCGAATACAATGAAGAGCGATTGCTTGGTAAGCTAAATGACACTAAAAGAGAGACAAGAAAATACACGGTAAAAAGAAAATTTCCTTTATTGTGGTGTGTACATTCAGGCGGCGGTGAAAAATTGTATAATTTTGTGCTGGTTGCGGTTTAGCTTATGCTGGTTACCCATTTCAAACCCTAAAAACTCTTGCTTTCCTATTCAAAAATAGGTATCAACCCAAACTAGGATGAGACACACAAATTGAGAAACGAAAAAGAAGCAGGATTTAACCTGGAAACCGTAAACCGTGCATTCTTATAGTAGAAGTCCCAAGTATGCAATGAGGTATTACAATAATTCGCCATGCGCGTCTGATGTTGGGCAGTTGTGCGTTAAACGGAATATAAAAGCAATACCTCATTCTATGTAACTTCATATGGGGACTTCTACAGGGCGTATCAAAAAAAAAACGCAACATGATTTTTCTCAATTTTTGAAAAAATTTTAATGGTTTTTCGCCAACGTGAGTAGTGCCCTCTTTTCAATGATCTGTTATGCACCCATACACGTTAATTGGATGGCCTGAGTAATTCAAGGTTTTTCAAAACCAATGGGGTCGAAATAGGATTGGCCAAGTTTGAATAACGTGAAAAAGGCTGTTTCGTAATGGAGGGCTAAACAAGTCGGAACTGACATTTTTGGCGAAATTTAGTATGTATATAATATGAAAAAGTAGTTCATTACGCTTAAATTGATATACATTTCAGGTGGACAGTCTGCATTTATTGCAGATTAGCTAAATAGGCCTATTTAGGTGTTTATAAGTGTATAAGAAAACAATCTCCCAAAAGATTTTGTGGAAAGAGCAGTTTCTATTTTTTATCAAAATATGAATGCTAATTATGCTAATTTCGGCCAAAAACCCTTAATGTAGTTACGACACCTTTCCACTCAATATTTACAAAAGTAAATGAAATACGCATAATTTAAACTTATTTAAAGTATTAGGCTCAATTTATGCAGAGTTATTTAGGATAATTAGGCTAATTTCCGTGTCGTGCCCAACAAAGTCGTAACTGGTAGGTACGACTTTGTTGCACGACACGGAAATCATGTGTGTAGGTACGCCATTTATTAGCAATTACTTCTTAATTAGTCCACTTCAGTAGGAAATGAAATTTTGGAGATATTTTAAAAAAATACATTTATCGTGTGAAGAATTATGTCCTTTGAAAAGTCACAGAAAGAAAAAAAATGATGCTTCTGTAAAATACATGAAAATGAGATACGATTTGTGCACTCACATGACGGTGTGATTCCTCTTCTAATTTCCATCTCCTTCTCTTTTCAAATGTTCAGTCAAGTGAGGTCAGTACAGAAAGCTTTGAAATGTTGTGCAGGATTTGCTTGTTATAGGTTCTAGCTCCAGCAAAAAAATGCGTAGTAGCATGCTTATTTACTTTTCATTCAGTGCCAAGATTGCCTTCAATGACTCAGAGCAAAGTGGTCTTGTGGTAAAAATGAGTAGACTCGCACCCAACATTTTTGAACGTGGACCCTCCACCCCGAAGCAACGAGATTGCAGAAATTTTAGGAAGTACCAGGCTACAGGAAGCAGTCGGTAATCGCAAGAGTGGGAACTCTGGAAGGCCACGAAGAGGACGTTCTGATGAGAACATTGAAGCAGTTAGACATCTCCTACAGCACAATCCACGAATGTTAGTGCCAGAAGAAATGGTCTAGGGATTCCATCGGCAACATTTAATCGTATCACCAGACGATCTCAGATGGCATCCATATCAAATGAAAATTCGGCACAAACTTCTGCCCGCGGACTTGCCACGACGACAAGACTGTTGTCAATGGTTAATTGACCAATGTCAAGGAAATGACCGGTTCCTCACCAATCTTGTCATTGGCGATGAGTGTAGTTTTTGGATGAATGGGAAGGTGACGACATTTAATGTTAGGGAGTATGCTCCAAAAGGTCGAGAGAAGCTGAATGTTTGGGGTGGCATTTGTTATTGGGGCCATTTTTCGAGAACAACATGAACGGAAATGGCTACCTGGAAATCTTGAATCAGCATGTGATTCCGGAACTAATGGCAAACTTTCCAGTTCAAGAGAGAGATGTCTTTAGACGTTTATGGTGGGCTCAGGATGGTGCACCACCCCATCGACTGATAGCTGTTAGGAACAGGTTGGCGGAGGTCTTTGGACACCGTGTGATTGCACTGCATCATAATGTGGAATGGTCACCACGATCACGGGATCTGACTGCTTGCGATTTCTTTCTTTGGGGATACCTCAAAGCAAAATTTTTACCAACCCCGCCACCTGACCTTGCATTGCTTCGTCTGAGGATAATCAATGAGTTTGATGCATTACGACCCCAGAGAAAAATGATTCGCAGAGCGGTTAGCGAAATGGAGACGCGTGCTCACCTATGTGTAGAGAGAGATGGAGGCCATGTTGAGGGACATGGAGTGTAATTTCATCCTAAAGAAGATGATAATGGTAAGTTGAGATTATTTACTGCAAATTCCATTATTTTTATTTAATTTCTACAAGATTATTTCAATGTCCAAAACTTGGTCCAAAACCAAAATTGACTTGCTGTGAAGAGAGGGCAGTACTCAGACATCCATGACCGTGTATGGGCGAGTAACATATCATTAGAAAGAGGAGAAGTGTAGCTTTAAGGTGGTATTATTTATTTTGCTGTAAACTTAATCATATTTTCACAAAATTGAAAACAAATCCTGTTGCGTTTTCTTTTTTTGATACGCATTGTATATGTAACGTCTTCCTGGAAATTTATTATTATAACATTCTAGCTGGGATGAGATTCTAGCTGGGAAAACGTATTCATTCGAAAATCCCTGGATGGCAAACTTGGGAATGGGAAGCTGCTCTGGATGGGAAAATATTTGATAAGATCGAGCCTAGTTGGCTTTGAGGGTAGATATACTCTATCAGGCGGGTCATTGGTTATTCAGTGCCTGGATTTGATAATTACGCAGAAAACAATGCAGGTCAGAGGTCAAAGTTGAAAAACATATGGACACGGTTTATTTTTTAGCAATATTGGTCTCATTGGAGCCATTTCATCATTCTAGTACCTTTACTGTGATAGACGAACACCTCATTTCCGGCCAGGCAAATCAACAACAAGCCAAGTACTCAACCTAACTCAACACATCGGGGATGGTTTCTAGAAGGGTTTGGTAACCGGATTCGTGTTCGTTGACCTATCGGCAGCTTATGACACTGTTAATCACAGACGCTTATTCCGTAAGATTTTGGAACTCATCAAGGACATCCGCTTGACTGAGCTCATCAAAGGATTGCTTGCAAACAGGATGTTCTTTGTTCAGCTAGGAGCGAAGAAGAGCCGATGGCGTAGGCTCAAAAATGGAATACCCCAAGAGAGCGTGCTCGCACCTCTCCTGTTCAACAACTATACCAACAACCAACCTGGTAGTGCAGGCAGGCCCGTCGCCATGGGGGGTTGGGGTGGAACACCCCCCAGCGATCCTCAAAAAGAAGAGAAGAAAGAAAACGAGAGGGAAAAAGAGAGAAAGAGAAGGGAAAGAGAGAGAAAGAGAAGAGAACGATAAAGATAGAAAAGAAGGGGGAGGGGAAGAAAGAAAGAAACAAAAAGAGAAAGGCGTCAGAAGCATAAGATTGAACTCCAGACTTAGCATAAATCCATAGGCCTATTTAAAATTGGTTCTGAATTGTTCAAATCCAAGAGCTTCCGGGAGCCGAAGCCCCCTGGACCCCCTGGTATGGACTCTGCTCCTACACCTCACCCGTTAAAGACATTGGCGCTCACTATGTGTATATATGTTCCTCTCGGCAAGTCCAATCTTAGGGCCTATATACTGCCCGTTTCATTGAGCCAATTTAGAACCATTCTTTTCTTTTAATGAATTACAATTTTCCCTCAAAAGTGGCCATCTTGAAGGTTTCGGAATAGCTCAAATCCAAGAGCTTCCGGGGGCTCCGTCCCATTGTACCCCGTCTGCTCGGTCCTCTGCACCCCCCACCTACATCGGGTCCCGTGGCCTCCCCCGTTCAGGCTTTCCGGTTTGCGCCCTTGTATGCAGTATTGTTCGAACGATCAACAAGAAATGGTCCCTAAGGGCACTACTAGGAAAGTTTTTTAATGGCCCTTAAGTGCCCCAAACCGCATGCCGCTAAGAATGCTGTGGATACGTATTCCAAAACCTCTGTAAACGACGCCCATTTCTAAGTTTCCCTGTTTGACTTGCAGTAGTGTGGTATCCTCTCGCAGCAAGCCATATCTTGTGACCAATGGACCATAGTCCCTGTGCCGTATCTATCTCTAATAAAGCCTACACAAACTAGTAAAGCTCAATGCCGAAATTTCATTTATCTGTGACAAATGCTCCCGTACCTACTTACCTTTGCTAATGCTGATCTGATTTATTTGATAAGTTACTCCTAATAATAGTTTAAAAAAAGCGCAGAACCAGATGCTACTCAACTGGCCGCTCCTCATCCCTGAAACCAAACTCTTTGACTTGTTTTAATTAAACCGTATAGGTTTTACATTCAATCTCATCTTAATACCAGATGCACTATGGCCCAACGTCGGAAATTTAGACTTATCGCTAACTGTTCCAATCTGCAGTATATCGATCTCTGATCGTGCTGGATTCGTCGGTAAACTGATGCGAAATTTTGATTGACGGCTATTCAATCTACGGCTGTCGCAAATCGCCAAGGTGGCGGGGTCTGCATGTATATAAGAGCTGACATTGCTTAATCAACGATTGATCTATTCATTGATGATTTTGACGCAGTGTGGTGTACCCCTCATTGCTACCCACCCAAAACAAAACCAATTCTAGGTGGGGGCTATCTACAGATCCCAAACTTATTCAAATTTTCTTTGAAAAAGTTGATTCCGTGCTTTCAAAATTTGCTTTCACATGGTAAACTTATATATGTGGACAACTAATTATGTACTAGTGTATTAATCCTATCGTCATTTTATAAACCCTAACCTTAACTTACTTTCTTCTTGTGCAGGTTTAAAGGCAGGTATCAGATCGATCAACCCACTCGTGTCACTGATACCTCTGATAGCATCCTATTGATCATATCATTATTAATTCCACGCTTTGTTTTGTCAAAAGTGTGTTTTACCAATTGGGCTCAGCAGAAAGATGAGAAAGACGAGATGCTCATTTTGAAATCCGATTACCCAGGATTACTCTCCTTCACAGCGCATGGTTTGGGTAACTCAAGGCCGCTCGATTGCACCTTTGAAGTAATCGGTTCATCCGACTCAACTTGGCCATTCAGGAAAATTTTCAGAACGAAGTATACTTTATCACAAGCTGATATACAAAACATTTATTAATATTCCAGCTAAAATTTTCTATTTCTCTGTTGGTAATGAACTCCACGTTTGTCTTATCGATATTATTTATTTTTATTCATTGGCGATATAAATGGAGGAAAACAGTGGACTTTTTAACTAAAATCACAAAAATAGCCCTTGATTTTTTACCAAAATGTTTTGAGGGTCAGAAAAGGATTTGTTTGATTTTAGCCTAATTTAAAACATATCCGGTTAGATTCTGTGAAATACGAATGATGATGATTATATAAATGCATTTTTGAATACAACCCTCACACCATATACCTGTTTGTGTCAGAACGGTTCCAAAGAGCCAAATGCTTTAAAATGTTAGTGATGCAGAAGAGTACTTTTCGCTGTACTGGTCACGACCAAAGTGTAATGACTTTGGGTAAAGCCAGTTTTACACTGGTAAGTTGAATAGTTCTGGGGATTTAAAAAGGTTTGTAGTATGTTTCTATAGCAAGAAGCGCAAGTCTTTGATCGAATCAATCGTATTTAAGGCAATTAAGATAGGCGGATGAACAGTTTGTCCTTTGAAGTAACAGTTGAACCATCTCCTCTCTCATCTCTCTGGCGTCTCAGTGGAACATTTCCTTGTTTACTGCAAGAGAAAGTCTGTTCGGTTCCCATTGGCTTCTCATAACACGCTTCTATTAGATCGCTGAAACACTCTGCCAATGTTTTTTCTAATTTGCTAAGTGACTTGCGACTGGTCACTGTTTGGATACCGATTGTTTTGTTGATGCATGGGTCAAATTTTAAAATGTTATTGACCGGTATTCTAGATGTTGTCGCCCTAAGCGTTACTATCCGTTAAAAAAAATGTACGAGAACCGTGGAGACCACCCTGCATTCTAGATAAAATTCATAGGCGTGATAAAATGAGACTTCACGTAAAAAGGGTCATAACTGCCTCAACTATGAAGATTATCCCAGTCCTTACTTAATCAAATTCAAGGGAAATAAAGAGTGCTAAGGCCTCTTTATTTGCAATCTCAACTTGATGAGTGTCAGGTTTGAAACCCCCGTAATTTATGGCAACATTTGAAGAGTCTTGGTTATCCGCTCTGGAACCCTCAAATAAGGCAAAAATTGTCCTTATTTCGATGCGAGTTGTGCTTTGGGACACACGCTCAGTGTGAGATGATGTTTATTCAACAAACAAACAAGACAAAAACACCTTTTCTCTACAGTGTGCGGCTTCCTTATGTCGTAAATTACCTTTCCCAAAAACCCTTAAAAAAAAAATATTGTTTGGCACGGTGTCGAATTCGTTTCATATTGATTTTATCGACAAGGGCAATTGTTCGTGATAATTTGGGCTCAAAAACCTGTGGATGAAGATTTTGTTTAATAACCGACTTTCCACCTGAATATTTCATCAGGGTGCAGGTTTGGATGGGCTCCACCCAAGTTCTTGAAAGATGGGGGGGCTTTTCCACGTTGCCCCACCTTAATTACCCTAATGTCCACTAGGCCACTTGTCATCAATACTACACTGTGCCGGACTATCTTAAACTTGCTAGGGTCGTGCCCCTATTTAAAAAGAAAAGACAGGTTGGATGTTGGAAACATAGACCTTTTAGCGTCCTGAGGTTGCGTCCCTCCAAATTTGGAGAAATGTGTCTATGTTCAAGTGGAGGAATACCTTCGATCTAAAAACCTTATTTTATCAATATCAACTCAGGCTTCGTTCTGATCTTCACCAGAATCATGTCTACTATATCTTACTGACGTTACATTAGAATGAGCTGTCCACAGGAAAATTTATGTCGGCATGATGCTATCTGTTAGGAATGGCCAAAAGCGTTTTATTCGCAACAAAGAACAGAACAAGACAAAAACAGAGCGTTACCATTTCGATTTGGGTAAACAAACTAAAAACTTGATGATGCGATTTAATCACACCAACTTCGATCACAACTCCTACAAAAATCCGGTTCTTTTTCATCACAATCTCTTATATTTATCCATATAGATAAACCACATATCCCCTAGACAGCAGCGCACTCGTTTTCCTCCATAGATGCCGCTATTATAAATAATTTCAAGTCTGATTTCCAATTCCTTTTCCCCAATCTCCCGTGTGAAGTTGTTCCCCAGGGGAGCCTTTTAGGTCCTCTGCTTTATCTGTGCTATTGCAACGATATGGAAATCTCTGTGAAGAATCGGCTGTACGCCTATGCAGATGACAGTGTTCTTATTTCATCTGACAAGACCGCTGAATTTGTTTTCCAGAAGCCTCAGTTTGAACCTGAAATCTTTGTAATAACTGGCTATTGACAACGTAAGCCTCGGCTTGTGATATGGCCGGAAAGACTGGAATGCTTTTAATTGGTGTCCAAAAATCAGTTAAAAAAGTCACTGATTTCATATCAGTCTTTAATGGCCACAAAAAATAAATCTCAAAAAGCTATTAATTATCTGGGGGTGACTCTTTACCAACCCTTTCAGGTGATTTCTATGGTTAATTCCATCATTTACAAGGTGACTGGAAAACTCAATGTGTTTATTAGACACATTATTTTAACCGTACACTTCGTAGGCACCTCAGTTTCGGCTTTAATTACGTCATTTTGACTAGCAGCTGGGATTGTATTCCCTGGAACGTCAGTACATTAATACTTTTAAAAAACATCTATGGAACGAGCTGCTGTCTATTGATAAATAAGAGATGACCAGCCGAGTTGATTCACCTCGACAAAGCAAGTTTTGTGACACACAAATCGACATGGGTGTAAACAGGTACGTAGGCAGACAAGGGGGCTCAGACAGGACAGCTCAAAAGCATAATACAACAAGAGAATGCTATCGTTATTTCATACTGGCCGGGTCACCCGAACCACAGGGCGAATAAGTGAATCGAAGCTGCACTGTGGGGGGGCTATCCTGCTACGAGGCTAAGCGTTAGGGAAAGGGAATACAGACTGAACGGGAAGAACAGGAGGCGGTGGGAAGAGAAAGAAAAAAGAGGAGGGTTAGGAGCAACTAGCGTCGACTGACATGACCGGATGTTGAGACAGTAGAATGTGGCAAAACGTCTAACGTATGGAATCACACTGACAACAATCATCAAGTCAACTACTTTTTTACTAAGTTAGAGTATTTACAACTTCTAGTGGGTTTAGGGCAGGGGAATAAAAGCAAAAATACGGAGTGCATGAAGGACTTCAGTCAGACAGAGTTTCAAGGGATCCACAATAAAAGAGGAGTAGACGTGGGCATACTCATGAAGTGGAAAAAAATGGCTGGTGTCGGATTTCAGGGGAACTAAAGATGGACTGAAGGCGTATTACATAGATCTGTCCTGCAACATGGAAGCTGGCTCGCTCAGTATCAATACAGAAAATGTGTGAAAAATACGATAAGGCAACTACTGGGTTCAAGCAAGCGGGTATAGGAAAGCAACATAACAAGAAGCATGGAGAGGACACAGTATGGCGGCCTGTGAGCCAGTCCAAACAGGAACCATCGGGAGGGACAGAGTCAAAATTGGCGGGGGTGTGACAGGTTCTTGCTATCAAACAAGATCCTGACCGGTCAATCACGCATGAACAAGGGGAACGGGGGGACAACTCCTCAGTTAATACCAGCGTGATAAAGTGGTATACGATTCGATGCCAAGTGTTATGTAACACTCAAGGGAAACACGAGGGGAAATGGCCAATTCACTCACTATGCGGAGGAGCGGTAGGGCGGGCGAGCGATACAGGCTAGGTCCTGAACTATGAGGTAGTAGGTCGGCTATGGGAAAGTAATTGCGTCGTGCTCTCTACACCTCCGTCGGAGGTTGTGAGGTAAGTGATGGTGTATAACTTAGCGCGGCGGGCGGGAATGAAATGAAGTCGGACTAGATTACAGCGTGACTTTGAGTCCGACAGCTGCGCCCAGTTCTGGAGTTCTGTTGGTAAAGGATTGAGCCCAGGTGTGGGGCTCCATTCCATAGTCAAAGGTACCAGCCACCTAATGGGGAGCATTATGGCCACAGAGGTTGAATGCAAAGGTCACGTACTCGGAGCTGTACCCCTGACCTTGCTCTATATATGTGAAGTTGCACGAAACGCGGACGTGATAGAGCCACGTTGTCCTCCATTACCCAGGCGCAGCAATGTTGTGGAGGCCGGGGGATCAGTGGGATGTCCGTAAAGAGGTAGAGAGTCAGTCATATGTTGTGACTGAAGGTGAAGAAAGGCAACCGAGGTGGGACTATTGGGGTAATAGCAGAAGAAAGTGAATTCCGTTTATCACGCCGTATGCCACAAGGGTGGTTGGTGGGGTTATGTGTGTGCGTGAGGGGGGAACTACACATGTTGTCTACACAGGGGGTTTCTTGTGCGAGGCATTAGTCATGTCGGGAAGGGTTCAACCTAAGTCGTATGCAGGAGCTATGCGGCGAGGTGCAGAATTGGAGGTGTAATTCATAACAGAAGGGGACGGATGAAGACCAACAAGGTGTACAGAGCCGGCTACTGGCGAATCGCGGCCTTAGTATGCGTCATATCAGACAAGCAGACAGTCAAATCTTTGGTGAATGAAAAATGTAGCTCTGGGTGAAACTACAGGTACGGGGTGGCACAAAGCAAGTATTCGGCAGTAGGTAGGTTATGCCAAGGCATACAGATTGATGTGTATGAATAAAGGGGTCAAAGGTATGCACCGCCCTCACAGTAAGTTCCTGCTAGCCTTCGGTGTAGAGGGAGGATTGGAGCGTCCCTAACAACAAAATAATGCGTGGGGGTCCTTGCGGCGTACTGCCTTGGTTTCTATGGATGTATGAATAGTTAACAGAGAGTGTCTGCGTGTACCCCTTGTAATAGACCCAGGTATGGCGAAAATATCCTGTGAATAATGGGATCGGTGTAGAAAAATCCAAGGAAATGTTCAGTGGGCTACACAACAAAGTAGTGAGGATTAATGTAGATATGATAATCGGCTTCTCTGCGGCATCGGAATAATAATAAGCCTAAAGATCAGGTGACACAGCGGCTCACGTGTACGCTTACTTGGTCATCTTAAGTCATGATGTACTCAAGTGACCATCTGGTATGAAGAATAGGCTTACAGTGATATGGTCCTTTCTGCAGCATTGTTTCTAAGGACTCAAAGGATCTGCAGCTATTCCAAGTGGCCGTGTCGTCTGCGTAGGGATACTGCGAACAATCTCCCTTTGGCAGATCTGAGACGTAGATGTTAAAACTGGGTCCAGTACATAACCCTGTGGGACACCAGTCCGAGTTTGTGCGCTTACTACTGCGTTGCCCATTTGTGTCTCCAGGACGAAAGATCTTTCTTGGATGATCACATAATTACTGACAAGCTTGACATCAGGAAGATTTTGAGTAGCTTGAGGTAAGGCCTCGGTGCCAGACTGTATCGTACCAGCAGTTAGGTCAATGAAGACTGCTCCAAACTTCTGCTTCTTCTGGAAGCTCTTTTCGCGATGCCATTAACTAGTCTTGCTATCTGGTCAGTTGTTGTTTTACCTCTTCGAAATCCAGCTTGTTGGTGCGGGGTAAATTTGCCTCGACCGTAGCATGAAGTCGGCCCCCACCCCCCCCCTGAATGGCCTAACTACTTCAGTCTTATTGTTGGGTTTGTAAAATCACCTTTCAATCCATGTTCATTTCTGCTAGTTTCTGCTTTTTTGTCATTATTGTTGTCCTCTCGTTCACAGGTGCCTCTGTCATTTTCATGGACCCCATAGGAAATAAGTTGGCAAATTCAGCTGACTTAATGGGTTATCCTGGCTAATTGCCTGTGTACGTATGTTCCTATGGCTTAGTTTGGATTTTGTTTGTATAATCTGTAATGTTCTTCTTTTGTCGTTGCCGAATAAATACCCAACAACAAAGCCGTTAGTTGCATTGTTTTATTAGCTACTACGGTTCCAGGGCCTCTTACATTCTTCAGTTCACTCCCCCTTCCAAAATGTCTAGCGACGGCCCTGGCTTCTATTAGTTTTGCCCGAAATTAATGGTCCAGACGCCTCTCTCCAGGACCATATGCTCCTGTAGCAGCTGGGCCTGGAGCATAGGGTCCCCTGGACATAAATACTCTTGGAAAAATTTCTAAGTCAAATATGCTCGCAGGAGCATATTTGAATACGCAAATGGGTCCGGAGCCATATGGCAAATATGCTCTGACATCTGGAGAAATTTTCTAAGTCAAATACTGCTCAGGAGCATATTTGCCATAATTCCTCCTGTACCATTTGCGTATTCCAAATATGCTCCTGGAGCATATTTGACTTAGAATATTTTTCCAGAATTATTTATGCTCCAGGACCATTGCTCAGGACCATCTGCTCCAGGAGCATAGTCCTGGAGCAGCTGGTCCTGGAGCATATTTCGGGCAAAATCCTGTAAAAGGAAGCACGGCCCCTAACTGTGCCGTGAACCTGGTCCCTTTTATCTATGATGGCGATATTGATTGGCGCGCAGATTCAAACTTCCAGTTTGTCCCGAAGAGAGACTCTCGCAAAGATTTGGGGGATTGAGCTCACTCTTTATTATGAGTCAAACGTCAGCTTAAAGTAAAATGGTCTGGAACATCCCTGGAGCACTGTGATAATCCTGCCTACCAAGGAGATACCTTGGACCACACCCTTTCTTATAAGACCCACATCAAGAAGACGAACATTATAGACTATGGGACATGTCCTCTGGGCTGTTGTTTCGTAGTGCCCCTAAGGGGGTAGGGGAAAACCAGGTGTAAATTCATAATAAATTATTAAAATCATAACCGTCTGTTCCCGCAAATAAAACTGGCATATTTTCTTGAAAATGAAATAAAATGCCCACGCCCACGCCCTTGAATACCTACCATAATGAGGCACTGTCCCAATTTCATTACCACCGCGGAACAGGTATCTTTCCTTTTCAGCCTAATTTCAAACCTTTTCAGCACTATAAATATGTTAAAATATTAAAAATTTAGAAACCGGTCTGAATTCATTCTTGTACTGTTCATTTTTGAATTCGGTGCTGTAATGTCCTCAACGAATTCATCCTTACTTTGTCAATGCATCCCCGTGCTTTGTAGCATCTGAAGTTAATGGAAAGCATTACAGTAATATGTTTCACTGTTTGAAGAGAATGAAGCACCATTGGAAAGGTTGAAAATCACTTTTAACACATGCGCTATTTTCATGAATTTTCAATAGTATTTTTTTGGAAATACACAAATCATTTCTACAAAAGACAAATACTTCAGGGTTGCATTTTCCCTTTAGTCACCATTGACAGCATTTTTACAAAATACAGTGACAGCGGGTCAAGAGATCAATTTTTTGGCAAGATATCCACCTCATGACAGTCCACTTGTTTGCTAAGCCACAGAAAACCACAACATGATGTCCTAGCATGTGCGTTATATGGAATTAGTCGTGACCTTGTAGACTAGGTTATTCCAGATCTTTAAGTGTAAGTCTTTGTCATGGAAGATAACAACTCCTTCAAGGCAGTTGACAGCGATTCCACCTCTACTTGAATGTGGCGTGTCTCAAGAGCAGCATAGAAAGTACCCAGGAATGACAATATAGTCAGCTCCATCGTTTAGTCTGGAGTTCCAAGAATGTTTCCATGACAATGACGATAGTTGGATTAAGCTCAAGGCACAAATTACACAATTCATGTGAAGTTAACCTCCACTATACTCCAATCCTATCGCCATCAACATGATCACCTCTGACCACTACACAAAAGGGATTCAAAATCCAACCCATCCATGTGCTACCAATCTCCCTATTCAGTATAATATCAGCAAAGTTATTATATGAGAAGCATTGGTACAGGCTCAGCTTCAGTAGTACCGGTTACTTCCTCACCATATGTGATCAGACGAGCTACTCACACCAGTCTGTCCATGCTAAAGCATGCACTCATTGAACCAGTCTCAAGAATGTACTCCACTGACAGGAGCTTCATCCATACTATGGTGCAGGGAATGGTCTCCCAGACAATGTAGTTGGAGAATTCTGCAACAATGGTTTCCAGCTCTTCAAACGCTGTGTTCATCATTTTACGTTGGATTGCCTGCCCGGCTTGCCTGTCAGCCCAGGGCTAGTGACATTCATTGTGTGTCTGGCGTGCTTTTTGAAAAGCATGCAGGCATTACTTTACACAATTGCTATTGTATGTGTTAAAGGGATTAGCAGTGATTTGCTAATCCGAAACATCGAAAAAAATCAAAATTCATATTTTTATATTTTTGTTACTGGTATGGATATGCGAACATAACCTGCAAGTGGTTGGCTTGAAGTATGTTTATTAAAGACAAGGCAGTACTTTTCATCTGATTCTTTCATTTCTATACGTGCATATCAAAATTCTGACTTGAGATCAAAAAAGCCTTTCCCGGTGAATATCACAGATTTTCAGCTTGATATTGTGCACCATGATCAATATAGTTTGACCTCAAACATAACCATTATTGATCTTTGTTTATTCGGTACTGGTGTAAACCACAATCAGCTGTTTAGTGCAGACTTTGAGACGCTGTTGCTGTATGTCTATTTGCGGGAGACGGTATGACAAATTTCCTCAAACAAATACTTCATTTTTTCATTATTTGCTGGTTTGTTTCTACATTAAAGCAGTTATATGGAATTGTACACACTTATCCCTGATTTATAAGTTAAAAAAGCCTTTCCACATTTTTTTCCGATTCTCTCGCATTATCGCTGCTAATCCCTTTAAGTCTACTTGACACCTGTCAGATCTGCATCTCTATTGAGTACAATACCTACATGATTTTCAAATATGGAGAATAGCAATTGTGTTAATGCCTGATGCTCAGACTTTTCTGATTTGGTCTATTACACCCATATCTACCATGAACCTCCTTAAAGAGACAAGGAAATTTTCCCATAAAGTGCCCCATTTTTTTTAACTTGAGTTTTTTTTACATATTTGGAATGCTTACCAATTATGTATTAGATCACACCTAAAGTGCATAAGCTAAATATGCTGTCATTATGTAATAAGATCATGGTTTTGCATTTTCTATCATGCACAAGAGAAAATCAAAGCATGCTTTTCTATGAGGAGGATTACGATAGCAGGCAAGTTAAAAAAATATTTTTGGGGTTTTCTTTTATTCTTGTTTGACCAATAAATTGCAAATTAAGAGAAACCTGTATCCTCAAAAAATCTCTGGACTCCCTTTAAATGTGAATATTACGCCAGCGCGAAGCGAAGCTCTTATAGACTAACGCGTATGAAGCTATTGAAAATCTATAGTCTGACAGGTTTAAACTTACCGACCCTCATATGATCCCCCTTTTCGTTCTTACCATTAACTCCTACGGAGATAAAAATCGACGGGAACTTGACAAAAATAGTGTAATTTAATTTGTAGTCCGATATTCAACAAGGAATTTATTTTAATTCTCCATTGTGTTGGATATTTTGTTTTTTCGCAAATGTATTTTTATGTACTTGTTTTCTAACATTAAACCTATGATAATGTTGTGCTGATGTTTTAAAAAATTATGCTTGGAATATTTAAGTATGATGAATAAATATGTTTAGATAAAACTTCACCAATAGATTTCTTCAGGGGATGGCGGTCAAGAAATCCTAATTTTAGACGTTGCCATTGGTTTAACACAGGCTGGTTTAACATGTAAAAGCGAGATCTTGAGTGACGAAAAATTCTGATTTTTTTATATGTTGTCAGGGCTGGTTGGATTACAGCAAACAAACATTTTTTTGACCAAAGCTGTCATACTATTCGGCTAAGAAGTAGAAAGAATAAATACGACTTAAACCAGGGCAGGGGGCCGGACACGATCTGCTGGATTTGGGCATTTGGGATTTCCAAACGGTAATTTATGGAATTCTTGCGTGCATTTTGGCAAATATGACAGAATGAAAGTGTATCTGAGCGCTCGCTTCTAAGGTTCTACCTGCATCATATTATTCACACATAACTAAACAGGTTAAAAAAAAACTGGCAAACAATGTTTTGATGGTGGTGCTAATTTGAATATCTCTATACCTTTATATGTTCATATTTTTTTCTGAATTAAGCAATATTACACATTTTTGATGAGCGTCCCCCAATTTTCAATTTGATATTTTTTTGCACAGTTACGTGTAATTGTCTAGAAAACTATAATACCTGCGAACGAGTTGCAAAAATTGCGTAAATTTTATCACAACAAAGCTATTTTGTAGATTAGAATTGGATCCCAGATGGACTCAACGGCAGAGCTGGAAATGCTACCTTTATTTCCGTCCATGATGAAATGTGCCACCTCGAGAAAATTAAAATAACCTCTAACTTGCTGCCTGACCTATTAAAACAACTAATATGGATGGAGCATAGACACGTACAATGGCGTTCTTTTCCTTTTCCCGGCTATTCCACAGTGGAAGGCCGGTTCCAGCAGCCGTTGTATTATTATCGGGATTCCCCGATATAATATTCTAGTACAACACTTCCTTCGTTTGTGACACATAGACATTTCCAGCTTAAACACAAAATAAAAAAAACCATTCACAGGTATAGTTTACTACTAGCCATTACTACAATGCAATCGTGTAAAAATCTCCAACATTTTTGAAAATTTGGGGGCGCTCTTCAAAAAAATGTGGCTTCATATTGCTTTAAATACTCAAAAGAGACATAAGAACTTTACTGAAGTGTACGAATAAACTTTATTTGTCCAAGATAATACAATACAATGTCACATATATTTACACATTTTTCTTCTTTGGTGACCAAATAACATCTGTAACATTTTTAATCAAATAGAGCGAGGTGAACAACACCGCACAGAAATTCTTGCATATACAAATTTAATTTGAAGACTGCAGTTATATACTGTATGAACCTGAATTACATTGTAGAGAAGCAGTGCATTCTATTTCAAATGGATCATTACAATAACAATAAAAGGCTAGTCTTAAAACTAATTAGTGAGAAAATACACCAATATTCTGGAAAGTTAAATGGTGCTAAACATTTAGGCTGGTATTCTGAAAAGGAGTATAACTTTAGTCCTGGGTTTAAACAAGGGTTAGTCCTACATAAGTGGACCTTTTTTTCTTTCAAAATACTGTGAAAGTTAAATGTAACGGATGAGAAAATTCCTCATTCCCCATTACAGCACATTTTTAGAGTATGTTGGAAGGAAAAAAAGGTCCACTCATGTAGGACTAACCCTGGTTTAAATCCAAGACTAAAGTTAGACTGAGACTCCCTTTCAGAATACCAGCTTTAAACTTGCAAGCTTATAAATTTACAATTTGGTCATCATTGGATTTAGGGATCACTTCCCTTCAACAAATATATACTTTATATATAATTTACGTAATGGCACAAAACATTTTCACTAAAATGAACCCGGTGGCTGGCGCCCTTTACTACATAGGAAGACTTCCAATGCAGTGTAAATGAGGGAACACTCTTTGGGGCTTACTGTATTTTGCGAAACAAAATGAAACACCCATTGGATTACATGCTTTATTCAGTCATGCATGCATAACAGAATAAAGCGTGTGTAATGCAATGGACATTTTTGTTTCATTTTGCAAAATACAGTGAGCCCTGTTTGGGGACTGGGAGATTCCTTATATTAGCTAATTAAAATGAGTATGCCTTATAGAACAGGCATATTGGTGAAATGGGAAACTTTGAAACAGATAGGCCACAAAGCCTTTTTGGTCCTTTATTTATCTCATAGCTATGAACTCATTTACACTATTTCCATGATCATAGGTGTGCATAGCAATATAATGCACATCCTTCATGTGCTAAAGAGTATAAACAAACTGAGCATCATTTCAAGTTGTGTTTGTTTGTTTTTAGGCTATATTCACAAATATACACACCTCAAATTTGAATATGCAAACATGCAGTATCACCCACTTTGAATACTTATGCATGCATTATCCAGCATACATTATCAACCATTTTCACAAAAGATGGTATATATAAACTGTTTATATGACCCAAGTCTAGCAATTGAGAGATGCAATAAGAATTTTAATATTGTGGAAAAATGACTGATTATGGCTTTAAGTGAGGTCACCGTGACCCAGTGGCGGATTTAAGAGTCAGCAGTGTCAGCAGCTGCTGACAGGCCCCCCCCCGAAAATATTGCTCTCAGGGCCCCCTCGGACACACCTTAGTCGCACTAAAGTGTGATATTGCTTTGCTTCTTGACGCTAAAGGGGCCCCACCTTAAGCTGCTGACAGGGCCCTTTCCCTTAAATCCGCCACTGCCGTGACCCCGCTAAAGTATTATTATCCTACAAAGGTGGACGGATATATGGATGTGACACACACTTTGTTTTAAATCATAGATTAAAATTATTATTAACTTCTCAAATAACATTGTATTCATTTTGCCAAAAATACTACAGGTTCACTGCATAAACCACAACACCACAAGAATACCAGAAAAGTTCTATATACAAATATTGCACTTTTAAGTCTTTACAAATATCAGGCAGATGCTTATGTAAGAGACTAGCTTACTTTACTTATGAAAGGTTCTGTGTGTCAGAGATTTTTAATGTAATGAAGGGATGAATTTGGCAGTTCAATACCCAAATCAAACTAAAATAGATTGCCCAAAAGGAAATCATCACATTTAGATCACTTAAATGTGACTATCCTACTTATATTAAAACTGTATGTTGGGATGGAGGTGGTTAAAAGGCCCAAAATGATTTAACTACAAATATGGTCAATAATTTTAACTAGAAAACATAAATTACATACAAATATAATTATGCAAAGAAAATATGACCCAAGTGAACTGCTTTCTCTGTTGTCCAAGACAGGGCTTGCCCTTATATCTATTGCTGCAAAATCTTACATCTTGTATTGCTTTTTGTGGTTCACTCACTGAGTTGAATTATTCTGGATTCTGCTTTTTATTTATTATTTTTTTCTAATTTCCCAATTTAGTACTATTTTAGCTCTTTGGCACACCTACATGGAAGACCCTGTAAAGTTCAGTTCTGAGTTATCATTTTGTGAAAGTGACCTGCCAAATCAAACAATGCTCTTAACTGAAAACTTAAGGTAGGATTATTGGCTACAGCATCCTGGACAGATTTTGTTGAAAATTAGTTGAAATGTGCGTAATGGCAACACAAACATACATGCCAATTTTCAATTGTTTCCAAACATGCATTTTTGAGATATTTCAAATTTTATGGTTTCAATTTCCATTTTCCCATGGACGATTTTGTTTGGCACAGTGCAAAATGTTACAAAAAATGGGTACCAAATGCTGAAAAGTCCCTACATTTTTGTATAATTATACTTTTATTTCCAATTCTACATTATTTTTGTTTTAATGTCTGCAAATGTATTGAATTTTAAAAAGATTGTTTTTATTTTTCTTTGGGAACTACCCAGTTAAATTATCAGTGCTTTGGTAATGTTAGTAACTTGTCAATAATTGATTTGTTTGTTTTAATGTGTTTTTTCATTGAATTTTTTTTTCACGAAACACTAAATAGAATGCAATCTTAGGGTTTTTTTGGTTATACAGGGTTATATTGGCAAATTGGTTTCCATTTAAAGTGTTTAGCTTGAAACATAAGCTTTCATTTGCTTCAAGTTTGACTCCACGCGGAACATGCGTGCGTAGTTATGACATTTTTATCAAACCACAGAGCGAAACGACGAACATATTCTTTTGTTTTTCTTTATTTTTCTTTCTTCTGTATTTTATGTTTTATCGAGTCATTCTGAATACATCTTTGGCGAATTTCGGACACAAATGCTTGTATTTTAGTAAAAAAAATATCAAAACCTTTTTTTTTTAAAAATGTTTTTTTAATGTTTATTCTAAAGTCTGTCTGCAAAATTAAATAATTTGGCAATAATAATCAATTATTTAGCTAAATTGAGCAGTCTTAAGAACTATCTGAACTTTGAGCTGCAATTTTGAACATTTCGATTTTTGCAAGTTCTCGCACGCAACGTGATTTCTTCCAAGTATAAGGATACCGACTACCAAATTTGACCAGATTGGTTTTCTCTAATGTTTTTTCCTTGGAGGACTAAAATTGCTGGCTTATACTGACAGGAGGTATTTTTGTTTCAAACAAAATGGAAAGTCCCAAGTTATTTTTTAATGTTTTGCGAAATATGAGAAAAACCTTGGATTCCCCACTTACCCCCAAACAAAGTTTTTTGACAGTAGGGACATAGTTTTAGTTCATTCACAAGATTTGACCCTACTACAATTTCCCTTTGTTTCATTTGATGCATCAACAGTTTTTGAGTTAGAAATTTTTTGGCGTAATCCAAGCTACAAATAATCAGGTTTCCAATATGACTGCCGGTTACCATTGCAACCAGTCACATGACCAATTATTTTCACTTTGTTTTCAATTCTGACAGTATAAGTAGTAAGACTAAACGCTTAGATTAACATTTAACTTCATTTAATGCAAGAATTATCAGTTTTCCTTTTTATGCTGTTTCATAACCCAAAAACCCCTTAATAATTGATTTTGTCTAAAGAACTACACTTCATGCTTACAAAAGTGCATATGAAAGAGAATCAAATTTCAATGAACCATTTTAAAACAATTGGTCGAGTAAATCTGATTTTATAGAGGTTTTCTGGAGTTCCTAATACTCGATTACCGACCTTAAAGGGCTAAAAACTTAGGCGAATCCTCCTTGAAAAAAATCGTCTGATGTACCTGTACTTGTTGAGGTCATTGCGGGTAGCTACTAGTCACATGTTGGAAGATTTCTACCATACAATTGGCAAATTCATTGACAGGTAGCATATCCATTACCCAGCATTGCCAACACCGCACTTTAAACTTCCAGTTTGGTGCCTATCACATCAAGACGTGGCTTCTACTGTGTGGTTTCTGAGATCAGTGAATTGCTTGTAAGGTACCTTATCATCCATGCTGAAACCATGGCAATATCTTGGTTGCATAGTGGAACATATTAAGCTTCCCTTTGTACAAGCAGCATATATCTATGTTTAAAAGGGTACTATGCTGCCACCACCAAAGAGACATGATCGATACAGGAAAGTCTGTATATCAATGCAGGCCTACGCAGATTAATTTTGGGGGGGGGAATTAAAAAAAAAAAAAAAAAGTGGGAATTTTTGGTAAACAGGCCCTTTTTTGGTAAAGGTGGACCTCGACCCTAAAAAGTCATTGGTGACAATTTTTTGAACATCTCATCACCAAAAGGTGGACATTCTTGGCAAAATTTTCTAAATTTTGGACTTTTTATGCAAAAAATCAGCAAAAAGTGGACCTTTTTCCCCATGTTGTGCCAATTGGGGGGTGAGTATGGCCTGTCACCATGTACAGATAGTATTTTTGTTGTACAGGTGAGTATAACCAAATGTACAGTACCGATAGTACCAAGGTGCCAGTGAGTGTAACTCAATCAACAAAGTTGTTGTAGTAACTCAACACAAATCATTCTTTAACTTGAAAAGGAAAATATCCAACTTCCTGAATATTCCAAACAGAATATGGAAGTGTGGCCAGTGTGCAAATCCTCTGTTTATTTGAAAATTAAAACCATATTGTATATAGGACTTTTCAACCAGAGAATTATTAACTAGAATTTACTATATTCCTAGTTTCCAGCTTCTTACAAATATTATTATGTCAGAAAACATTTTCAGATGAAAGCTCAGATGAAGAGAAGATACCAGTAGCTCTCCACAATGCATGTTCCATTGGAAGTTTTTGTACAGGTTGCAATGTGGATCGTTTAGAGATGAAACGCTCTTAAAATGAAAGAGTAAGTTGTGATCGAGTTACATGTCAATTTAGCCATGTTTATCACTAACGACCCAATCCAGTACCTGTACAAAAACATCATTGGAAGCAATGCAGTGTGGGAAGCTATTGAAATCTTCTCTGTCGATGTCTTCAGTCGGTGTCATGGGATACCTCTGTCCACCAGTTGTAGTATTCCTAGCTTTCCTCATCTTGGATTCTATTTTCATCTTCTCAGCGTCCTGATCTTCCTTTCTTCATTGTCGTTTCGTCATCATCATCGGATTCACTTTCACTGATGTGCTGCAGTAGAAAAAGAAAACTACAGAAATACAGGCTTTTAGTTTCTTAAGAATAAATTTAAAGGGGCATTTCGTGATCCACAAGTCTCGTCCCCTGACTTGACTAAAAAAAGCTGAGATGTTTATTCGGAACCATGGCCTAATTATAAATGTGGTCTATCTTACGTGCAATTCGATCGACTCGGGAAGAAATGTGCAATTTTTGTATTTGCTGTTCTTACACGGACCCCAGAAAATTACCACCAGTGGCCTGTGGGGCACTGTATATAACATTTGCTCATAACATCAAGAGCATGGTCAGAATCAACAGTAATTTTGAATAACATTTGTTCCCCTACATATCTCGTGAACCTAAACAAAAATACATCGCGGCCCCGGACCGCGCGTGTCCGTCGGCCGTCCGGCGTTTTGTGAATGGGGCCAAAGGTCCACATGATGTACGAAGGTCACATGAGGTCACCAACATGTCCCCCAGCCCAACCCTTTCCCTCTTTCCACCAAGTTCCATCATCGTATCCCTTACTGAACTCCACGGAATGCAATATATTATGGTTACATTTTTACGCGTCCACAGGTCACATGAGGTCACCAACCATCACCCCACCCACCCCTCCTTTCCACCAGTTACATCACATCGTAGCCCTTACGGAACTCATACGTCATGCAATATATTAAGGGTTACACTTTTTTGACCAAAGACACACACACCGATATACACACCAACACAGAACATACAACCAAAGTTATCCCTATGTGCCTTCTGCCATTCTTGCAGACGACACAAAATGAGGTACTGGGATCAAACGAAATAAACCCTTTAAGCTACACTGATTTTGTCATGTAAAGCATTATTTAGGCACAATACTACACATCTCATTCCGTTGTTTTCTAATTATTGAACCATTTCTGAAATGTGGGGTTGTACAATTTTTTAAGGCAAAACTGGTTTAAAAGGCAAGCTGATATTAAAGGGATTCGCGCAGCGATATTGCAGAGAATCGAAAATGTGGAAATGCCTTTGTTTTGACTTATAAATCAGGGATAAGTTGTGTACAAGTCCCAGTACTTGCTTTAATGTAGAAACAAAACCAACAAATAGTGAAAACAATGAAGTATTTGAGCAGGGCCCGTAGCCAGGAATTTATGCGGGGGGGGGGGGGGGTGCGGATTTGCCAGAAGCGGACCTTTTTTGCGTACCAAAAAAAAAATTTGCGGCTCGCTGCGCTCGCCCGCGGTTTGATGACCCAAATTTTTTATACCGTCGCTCCAATTCTAAGATAGGGGGGGGGTGGGGGGTGGGGGGGTGTGGTGGGGTGGGGGGTTGTGGAAAGAAAAAAATTTCGTCGTCACAGTTTGCGAAAACAACAGTAAATTAACAACGACAATCGTAATGTGAATTGTTTAACAGTGCTTAGTCTTCATAATACCATTCACCCAGACCCTTAAGACAAACTTTAATTGACAAACGGACCCTTAACCATGGCCAAGCGGACCTGCAACATCATAAGCGGACCTTGGTCATTTTTGGGGGGGGGTGCTTCGCACCCCCCCCCCCACACCCCCTGGCTTACGGCCCTGTATTGAGAAATTTGTCATAACCATCTCCGTAAATAGACATCCAGCGATGCGTCTTCAAATCTACAATAAACAGCTGATTGTGGTTTACCCTAGCACAGAATAAAACAAGATCAATAATGTTTGTGTTTGAGGTCAAACTGTATTGGTCATTGTGCACAATATCATGCTTAAAAATCTGGGATATTCCCACAGAAAATCTTTTTTGATCTCAAGTCGGAATTTTGATACGTGCGCACGTATAGAAATTAAAGAATCGAATAAAAAGTACTCCCTTGTTTTTAATACACGTATTTCAAGCCCCCACTTTGCAGGTTATTTTGGCATAGCCACACCAGTAACAACAATATGATTTGATGATTTTTTTCGATGTTTCGGATTGACAATCGCTGGCTATCCCTTAATGTTAATACATTTGTAAAATGATAATACAGACTTTCAATCCACCTTCTACCTGACATGGCGTCTTGTGCACAGAATTTTTGAAAAACGCACTGTTAGTGGTGTTGCCTTTGAATTGAATTTTATTTTGCTAAGTTTTTGCTAAAAGGACATAGTTTTTAAATGTAATAATCTTTATATAAAAAATTCCAACGTCAATTGGTTTTGTCCTCAGGGGGTCCACTTGGATCCACCTTATGCACCAACGGGAGTGCAGAAAACCTTATGTTAATCTTCTCTCTTTCCGACTCAGCTTTGTATATTATTTTTCCTTTGTCTTTCTCTGATTCCTCCTCCTCATCATCCTCATCATCTTTGGTCACTGCTGTCTTCTCCTCTGAACTTTCATCCTCACTGTTCCCCCACTTTCCAAGAGTATCCTTCTCACTCTCTGAGCACATTCAAATCACCCTTTCAATACTTTATTATACTGGTTCCTGCTTTTCTAATTTGCTTGGGGTTATTAAAAAAATACTGGGTACCCATGATTTGCAATAAAATTGTGTATGGGCATTAAGTGATCACAGAATTCTATTTATAACTCAGATGGGTCGATTCTCCCAAAATGGCAATAACCGCAGAGTTGAGGTGCCCAAAAGTATCATAAATGAGCATAACACACTTCATTATCAAGTTTGGCACCACCCATAGGCGCATCATTTGTCCCGATTTGGAAAGACTTGTGCATTATGAGACATCCGAGTATTTGTGTTCATTGCATTTAGGTGATGAACAACAACACAAAGCAACTGATTGCCACATGCTATCACTCTGGATCAAAATATTACTGGGTTGAAACTTTGTGTGCATTCAAAATGCAGGGAATCTTTTTAAGCGGCATGTTTTCTTCACAATCAATTATGTTCTCTCTCATTATTGCAGAAAAATCGGCCTGTCAGACAATGGAACATTGGGGAAAATGCAACACTGATAACATAATAACGGCATGACAGCAAACAGCGATGACACACAACTGCTTGTGCAAGAACAAGGATACGCGTGGGGTGGTGAAAGAAATCGTTATGCTCTTGGGCTATTCAATAATACACACGGTTCGATTCTTGGTTAATTCTTATGGAGTGTATATATCGAACCCGACAATATCACCCACAAAGGTTTGCCATAGTACCACCACACTCAAATGTTTACAAGTTCAGTTTCTTCTTCCACATATGCATCCCCATCACTGGAAAGCTTTAAAATTGTATTCAATAATTATTTATACTTGTCTCCCTGTTTTTCAATTGGTGCCATTAGTCACTCATGTTGATATTGCTTTATGCAACCTCTGAGTATTTGATATAGATAGATAGTTAGGTAGATTGATATAGATTTTCTCATTTTATAATTCATGTAACTTCCAGGAGAGAGAAAAGTTCCAACTTTTGAAACAACATGGGACTATCAGATTTTAAACAAAGATGAGGTATTAATCGTATTAATTGAAAACACACAAGGGTAAGCTAAGCTAAATTTTAACAAACACAAAGAGAAGGGTTGCATTTGAAACTCAAATTATTTGCAATTTAAACAATAAAAGACAATCTGTAATAATAATTTGCAAGAGGTTGTTTCCAAAATTTTGGTAACAGGCACATTGCTGCAGCATTGTATTAATTTGGCACATAATTATTTTGCTAAATTGAACCAAATTACCATTACAATACCTTTTCAGTTTATGCACAAATAAATGTTGTTCCAATATATTTTTGTATTGCAATGTTGACATTTGCCATTGATTCGCAACAATGGAGGAAATCAAATTTTAATAACATACTAAAATGCATGCAAAATTGCAAGTGCTTAACCATTGCTTCATCATCTTATGGGCCTAACGCTGATCCTCAGTTACAATATTTTTGTATATTGAAAATAAACCCAACCATAACCCCCAGCCATAAGCCCAACCCCAACCCTCATACTAATTCTTACGCTAGCCCTTATCCTAACACAAAATTTAGTCAATTGATTTCATGCAAAATATTACATGAAGGATGAACCCGAATCTGTCAATTTAAATTACAAACACTAATACTTTTGAGAGCATATGCTCGTATCCCCTTTACCTCTTTTCAGCATTTCATCTATCAATGGCTGGAATTGTTTGGCTTCTACATTTTCTGGTTCATATATCAAAACTGAAGAAAATAAAAGCAAAGTGACATTTACAAATTAACATGAATTGATAGTACTTTGTTTGTACATGAAAGGGATAACAATGAAATGTGACCTCTTTTACTATGCACTATTCATCACCAAGTCATCTATTTGAATGTGAAAGGAACTCAATTTTATTTCAATGTTCAATGACCTGAACCTATTTATGTGAAAGGGATGAAAATGAATACAATTTTACTCTTAGACAAATTTATGAGGTAGGAAGCAAAGCTGTAATCAATTGTTAACAGCTGGACCACACCAAACCAGGTTTGTTGTGGGTTGCTAAGATTTGGTTGCACGGTGGAACTGTGAGCAAGGAAGTTTTAACGTCCATCTCTTCCCACCTCATTTTTAGGAGAGGTGTGTGGTGGGTGATATCTTTTAGAAAAGAACTCATATAGTCACTGCCACAAGTCCTTTTCTGAAACAGATGTCTAACACATGTGCACATAGTTTCTGCAGTGGGGTACAGTTCCCCACTTACACAGAAAAATAATTTTTGAGACTTTTCCATCAAAACTTGAACCTTGCAACATCGATACCCCAAGCAAATCTCTTGAGTAGAGGTGTCTTTATTTACAGTGTGATTGATGGGAACCAAAATGGGTTTCCTTTACATTCAAAGTCTGAAGATGTACAGTTTCCTGTAACAGCTTTCGTATTTCATTTCTTCAATAGAAAGAAAAACCTTGATAAAAACCATTCCAATGTAACACTATTAATAATCACTTTGTTTGTAATCTGAGGAGTTCCTTTGAATAGCTTTCTAACAGGGGCTTAAATTACAGAATAGTATTCTAACAGGGGCCTAAATTACAGAACATTTACCCCTGAACTTACTTCAGTAGTATGCTTGTAATTTTCATTCATTTAGCCTTTACAAGGAATAATTAATCTTCTTTTTGAAGTCATCAACAATAAACTAAGAATTAACTGTGAAGAGCCTATTACTCTTTGCTAATCCTTTTTGTTAGTGGCTCATGAAATGGTTCTTTAGGTGACTGTAACCATTTCAAGAGCCCTGACTCATCAAGGAGAGAGAAATAAGTCATCTCAATACATGGCAGCACACAGATGTATCACAAGGCAGCTATTGCACTTACGACCTTCTTGCATTTACACAACGACCTACTCTTGTAAGAAGCTCACATCAGAGCTTTTGAGGTTTGATTACATCATCAATAGATTCATTTTCATGGGATGTGGCCCAAAATCTGAACATGTTCAGGAACTGCATTCCCTTTTCAGTAAATAAATTCATCAAATTGTTCATCAACCAAGTAATGGAATGTTCTCACACATATCCAGGAAAATTTTGTAGTACTCACTCAGATATTTCGTATGACCCATCAGGAGTCTTGTTTCACTGTATGAATTGGTGTGGGAAAAATAGAAATTGGCAACACCATTCGGCTGTGGTGTTGCAAAAGGAAGCCATATGGATCCACAGGGGGAAGTACACTATGACAAGACGAGGGGGTGTACAAGCTTGATCAGATCTACGACCAAGTCATCACCAACAGCACTATTAAATTCGGCACATCAAGCCGAAATGGTGTTTGCACACATCTCATTTTTTTCCACACCATTTTTCTTCAGTGAACAAGGACTCTTGATAGATAGTTGAAATATCAGAGTACTACAATTTTTTTTCTGGATTTGTGAGACCTTCCATAACTGATTTACATTCCATTTTTTTGTTTGTAAAGGAATTTAATTGGTATAAATCTATCGGCTCATATATAATGAATATCCCTAAGGCGCGGCTTCCAGTGGTTTATGACTGATTCAGTCACGATGCATTAGTTTTTAATTAGCCCTCTTACTCAAACTATTTTACTGGCTCGCAAAGATCTATATGCCGGCTATGTTGTAAGCAACGATTTGCAAACTTCGCAATACTCTTTACAAAGTTAATTGAGGGGTCAATACAGAAACATTGATAAAGAGCTTGATGACATTCACGGGTGTCCTGGGTCGCGAGCAGCCCATTATCCAATTATAACCTGATATGGGCTTGCTGTTATTTTCCTGACATAATTAAAATGTTTACTTTTTGCTATTGGTTAAAATTTTAAGAATTTGGTTTTGCTGTGGACAAAAGTAGTGTTATTAAAAAAAATGTTGAAAAGAGAAACAATCAGCCCAGTTTGATAGCTTATACATGATATGCTGATGAAACCTTAGAGTTTATTTCGAGGTATTGGCTGACCAGTAAATGGCATGGAATAATGGGTGGGGGATGTAAGGAATTACAAGTGGAAAAGAGTATTATAAGAGGAAGTGAGTTGAGAAGAGTAGCAGTGTGAGAAGCTGGGGAGACACTCAACTTTAAGGTAGATATATGTGCGATCCCGAACTTCCGAAAACTCGGGGGGGACTTGGGACCTGATTTTGTCTTTTAAATTAGAGCTTTAGGATTGTGCCCGTATTAAATGATTGAATTATTCGTTCCTTGGATATCTCTTCGATAAAGTCCGTCTTGGTAAAGATGATATATATAACCAATCACGTCAAAACTGAAATCAAAACAATTCCAATGACACGCATTTTTGGTTTGGAAAAACGGCCAACGCAACGAAATAAAAAGTATAACTTCAAACAAAACACAATAGGGTTTTAATGAAGTTTGTACCTGTATAAAATGCTTGTACTTGTTAAATTTATAACAGTTTAAAAAAAATTATTTAGACGTTAACAAGATAGTTGTAATCGTGAAATGATGAAAAAATGATATAACTGTCCACAAATATATACATAGGCGTAAATAATGAATTTTTACCGAATTTCGTGCTTTTTTTTCAAGGATTTCAAGGAAATTTATAACATGTGCTTTTAAACTGATCAACCAAAAAGAAGAAAGAAACGAAGAAGAAAGAAGAAAAAAAGAGGAAAATTTAAAAAAAAAAAAAAAAAAAAAAAAAAAAAAAAAAAAAAAAAAAAAAAAAAAAAAAAACAACAGCTTTTGGCCAAAAAGGCAAGTGCTTATGGTTTTGAGATACTAAAACCAAGACAAACCTGTTTTTCTTTTTTGGGCTAATACAGGTAATTTGGAAACGTGAACATTAATCATTGTTGCAACAAAATTTATAACCAACCATTGGAGTATTGATGCATTCCCGGGGAAAATCCTATCATGTAAACAAAAAACATTTAAATCCTGCATGGTTTAGGGATAAACATTGGGAACTTTGTCATATTCGGTGAGTGTATTAATAGTTTAATGATAAATGTAAAGATTAGTGTATAGAAATTGCATATAAACAAACAAAACGAAAACATGTATTGTAGCCTCCTGCAATGAAAATGTATGTTGTACTATGAATGGTATTTCCATCTCGAATTAAATAGTGTTAATAACGTTTTGTTCATAATGTGATCATCATTTACAGCACAACGTTATTTTCTGTTTGTGCGCCAGGCTTTCTTACACAGAAAAAGAAAACTTTTAAAGATTTCCAACGTATTCAAATTCTAAAACAGTTTTTAGTGTTTGGACACTGGGTCAATAGGTTCTACCCTTATAAGGCCAATAGAAAGCGGAACGCATTTTTTAACAAACAGGGACGTCAAAACTACATCAAATTATGAACAAATAAACGCCTATATCGAAAGAGAAAAGTGAAACAATGTAAACTGTCAGGATTATTATATAACATTTACTACATATATTAAAGTTTATATGCAATCTTTCGGGGATGAGATCTACCGGAAGTATGCATGGAATGGGCTGATGGAAGGTGCAACGTGACCTGTCTGTTAGCCGACAAGTTCACGGAAGCGGATACCCTAGGTCTACCACATAGACACGTGCCGTGTACGCCTTACTTTTATCACACCAAATGCTCCGTCATTAACTAAACATTCTTGGAAACCTACAGGCGCTATTTTTGTCTATAAACGTCTTAGGAGTAAATAATGTGTTCCTATAGTTTCTGTTTGCACCATGAAATGTTTTTCGATTTTCAGGACGAAAACCAGTTAACTTACAGATAAACACTCGGTAAATGCTAAAACACAGAGCTTCTATCTTTTCCGGATGAGCTTCATATACTGTTAAGTATTTACCTGACATGAAAGGACGCAACCTGAACTGTCTGTTAGGGGCACAGTTTGCGGGAACGATCTCCAATGTTACTGCCCTGATTACACAGTGGGTGCGTACAATTATAAAACAAATTCTTTGAAAAACCGCTTCACTCGCTATTTTGACTATAAAAGTCTCAAAGAGTCTAAAGTAGATTTTCGTTCGATAGATGATGGGACCTATGACATCACTTGTGAATTCAGGAAGCCCTCTGTTGTTTTTGCCAGACGCAAAATATTACAGTAGTTGCTATGACCAGACCAATTAAAATCTGGTTGTTATAAACTTGCAGAACCTTTCCTGATCTAAATTGGTCATAAAATGCATCTGGTAAGCATAGCTTATCTGACTTGCACAAGGAAGTGGTAGTATTTAATTCGAAAACAAAAGTTACAAGCAAAAAACAGAATTTCCCTATGCAAAGTATAGGTGCTTTTCCCTGCCAGTCTTCTACTTGCACCAACAGGGGGGCCGCCAGGAAACTAAACAAATGTACATGCTATAGCTTTATGTTTTGTCCATCCATATGAATTGTTTTTATTATTTTCATCAGTGAAGATCAATTATTAAATTAATATAGTTTCCTACAGATTCGCAACTTAAGAAAAGGTGTTCAAGATGATCGTGCTGTTGATGATGTGTGTCATGGGGAAAGACTCGGAATTCCCGTAAAGGAAATAAGTAAGCCTATAGTAATTGAAATTATATGGTGACAGTAAATAGGAAAGGAAATTATTATGGTGACAGTATCGTTATTTCAACAATGCATATGTGAGGTTTTGATAATCCAAAAAAAAATGTTATTAAAAGAAATTTTAAACCAGCATAACTTTGCGACGACTTCAAAAAGCTACATCGTGTGGTTAAAATTGTATTGTGGTTGACCATGTGTATGGGTTATCAAGGCTATAGCCGTTCACAGTGAGAAGCGGGTCTACTTAATTAAACAATTCAAGTTATTATTGGCGTACCAAAAGGGGAAAAGCAAAAAATTTATTATAGGATTTGAATGTATTAAAGCTTGGGAAAGCATTTCGTAGCGATGCAAATTCAGACATTCAAAACACTCGCGTCCAGGCAATTGGATTTCATGGAGTGCTACGGACAATTTTTTTGACTCCTACTGAAAGATTATCCATATTCCTATGCATAGTGATCTGAATTGCAGTCAGTAAAACAGACTGGAAGCCGACGCTACTATGACGTACCAGGTGGTTTGCATGGTCATTGGAGTATGCCTGGCGAAGGAAGAAAAAACATCATTTTCAGCTTAACTTTCGTGAAGCAGTAGCAGTAGAAGGACGGAAGCCGCCACGTTATTATTATGCTGTGTTTTGCCCAAAGCCATGTTTAGGCTTTCACACCAATTGAAAAGATGATCGGTGGTTTAGTCAAGTTCTAGCCTGTATGAAAGACTATCGCGTTTACTTTTAAATTGGAATTAAAACACAGATTTTAATTTAACGTTTCCTTTGAAATGTATAAATTCTCAAAAATTGGCATACATTTGGCCTATAATTTTATAAAAATGCGCCCGGGAGGGGATTCTTGAAAATTAGTTTTTAAAATAATAATTAGGAAACTTAAATCATACAAAGAAAGCGAGCTACTCGCGGTACATTGAAAAGTATGTGTTGCTGAACCGCGAATTAGTGGGTTCGAACTGTCTCTATACAATGGATTGCGAAAACCTGGGCTTCGTAATTGAGCCGGATGGCCATGTTGGTCATCCAAAAAAGAGCCCAAGCAGGTGGTTAAGAGCCGGTTTCCATTATCAAAATTGTCCATTGAAATAGGGTAAGCGCCAGAAACAGACTACAGAATCAAGGCGAATTCAGTGAGCTCATTGTTATTTGCGCGTATGGGATGGCCTGTTCATAACGTGCAACGGGATACAACTCTTGTTAAATCTAAGTGTCTCTGCGAATGGTATTGTGTGCGGGTAGACCAAGATGCAGCCCGTGATCCATTCCATCTTAGATAAAATTACTGTTGTGTAGCCAATCATTGTATAGAGATCGTGGTACAGTGCGACTGCGATATAAAAACTAAATATTACGCGACCCCTTTTCAAATGTCACGTTTTCATGGATTGTTAGTGTTTAGGCAACTAAAACCTTTGTTAATCACAAAAATGATATCTAAAAACCCCTCTTAACATTTCTCATATCACTGAGTTTTAAAAAGTTGTAGTTTTATTGCATAAAAAAATTCTAAACGACTTCGCTCCTATCCTTGTGTGCTCAACGGAAGTTCACAAGGATGAGGCTTGTGGCAAAGTTGCTGAAGGCTCGTGATATATTTTCGCTGGTTTCTGTTTCGGTATTGCATGCGGCGTTGTTGTAAATATACCACACGGACTAAACAGGGTAGCTTCCATGATCGTTGTACCGTTGTGTAATTGGTCAGGAAAATTGGATTTTTTTTCGAAGGAATACTCCAATGGCCATGAAAAAACCATCTGGTTTTGTTTTATTTAGGGATATTTCATTTATATGTGCCGATAGATTTAGACCAATAAATCGCTTGAAACATTCAAGGTTCATCACAGGGTGACTGCAAATTTGGTTTTATTCTTGTTTGCTATTACAGTGCGAGTCAAAACAAAAACCCTACATTCGAATAACAAGGCGAACTCGTTTTTACGCATCGCGTAAATACATGTCCCCGCCGAATGTTGCGATCAGCTAAAACTGCGATTGATAAACTCAAAACTCAACACTTCTACTACCTTCCCCCAATACCCGCAACACTCCACCCCTCCCAAACACCCCGCAAAACCAACCACCCTCCAAAACACACCACCAATCCCCAACACCCCACCCTCATCCCCAACCACCCCCTGCAACACCCCACCCCTCTTTAACACCCATCAACACCCCAACCCACTACCAATACCCTATAACACGGCGCCCCTTTCCCCAAAACCCCGCAACACCGTGCCTCCGCAACATCCCACCCCCTCCCCAACACCCCACAAACACAAACCGACCTCACAAACACCCCGCAAATAACCAACCCCCTCCACCAAACACCCTGCAACACCCGACCCCCTCCAACACCCCATCACATCCAACACTCCAACCCCTCAAACACCAACCCCCTCCCCAACACCCAACCCCCTCACCATAGCATTAGTAGTCTCAGTGTTAGGAAGGACTTTTGCCTTATCCGAGGTTGTACCGTTTTAGAGGTACAGCAATAGCATATTAATTAGCTCATTTGCATTACCTAAGCCGCAAATCAATATTCAAATTGCAAAACGATTGCATGCCAAACCTACCTCCCCAACACCCCGCAATACCAAAACCCCTCCCCAACACCCTGCAACACCCACCCCCTCCCTAACACCCCACTCCCTCCCCAACACCCAACCCCCTCCCCAACACCCACCCCCTCCCCAACACCTCACACCCTCCCCATAGCATAGTAGTCTCATGTAGCGAGGAAATTTGCTATCCGATGTACCGTTTTAGAGAGATACAACAATTACGCAATTTAATTAGCTCATTTGCATACCTAAGCCGTAATATATCACATACTTTCAAATTGCAAAAACGAGCATGCCATGATGGACATCATGTAGCGACAAGGATTTGGTGTGTCGATTGTACCGTTTTAGCGATACAGTTATTCCGCATATTTCATTAGCTCTTTGCTAAAAAAAACCTAAACCCGCATGTATCAACATTTTCAAATTGCAAAAACGATGCATGCCATGATGGACATTCATGTAGCGAAGGAAGTTTGTGTGTCCGATATACTATTTCAAAAATACAGCACATAGGGTTAACATTTTTCTCACAGACATTCCAGGGTAAAATTTTCCACAGACATACGGACATACGGACATACGGACTTACGGACATACGGACACACGGACACACGGACGGAGCCCATTTTATAGTCCCCGTCCCAAAATGAATTTCCACATTATTTTCAAACAAGTTTTTAAAAATGTTAAGAATTCATTTTGCTCAATATTTGTCATGGTTATAAAGAATGATAAACAGGCTTTCAGAAAACTTCATGGTGTCATTGGACTTTTGGAGGCAGAAGTTATGCCTATTTGCTGAGAGAACTTACAAATTACTGTTTGGCGATTTTGAAGCCAAACAAAGATGCATGGCTTACATAGATAGCATTGGCTTCAGTAGTGATTTGAGTAAAAAAACATTAACACCAAATTTTGTAAACAATTAGAAAGGTGGGGAATAATGAAGGATTATAAAAACATAAGTATCCCGGAGCGTTACACAAAGAAACTGCTGAGGTGAAAAAATGTTCAATGTCCCAAATAAGAAAGTCAAGAAGATGGTGTAAGACCATTAGTTTACTTCGGTTCAGCAAGATTTCTGGTTTTAAACTACAACGAAACTTGGAGCCAAAGTGAAACATAGAAGGTTTTGTATTCGGTTGAAAAAAACAGGCCGATATGAGTTTAATTCCAATTTATGTACAGAAAACTTCAGCTTTATTTCTTCTCGCCAATTTATGGATGCGGAGTGTACTGCATTTGTGCCAAAATAATTACCCTAGAGATGATAAAACAAAAATCTCGACAGTTCCTTATGATTCAGAACTGGACATTAATATGGAGTGGATTTTCAATAATTCCAATGTTTATGATTGAACATGGTAATTTAATAAGAGAGATTTATAATAAATGTTAAAAATAGACCATTTTATTCAAAATCTGTTTTTGTGCAGGAGAATCGATACCATCTTAAAATTGCATTGTGTGATGTATTTCCTATAATGGGTTATGGTATAAGTCGGTGTCAGTCTCTCCGCATTGTATGGCTAAAATCGGCCAAACAGAATTTTAAGGTGTCTCCGCAAAATTGGCATAGTTTCTTAACCCAAAGGTCGAAAGACACCAAATAAAAATCTTCTGATAGCCTGTTTATTCCTGTAAACAACTAAAGCAAACATTCAAGCAAAAATAACGTTTAACCTTTGAAGAAAAAATCCTTCCTGAATGTAGGGTTTTTATTGACTCACACTGTATGTTAGCAACTCATGTCAATTTTCCTGCTTTCTATGATTTCTAAGTAAGACTCACCCATTTTGCATAGCTTTTCTGCATCTTCCCACTCTTCATCCATGACTGCTTCAACAAACTGTAAGAAACAGGAATGATGGAGTGCACAATTAAAGGCACATTTTGTGATTCCAACACCTTCTGTTTTATTCATTGATCACTAGATATCCTTGAGAAAAGCTGATTCTCAAAATTTGAGCTGATCCCGATCTTGCGGTTTTGTGTTATGAGCAATTACTCGTTTCCCACAGCCCATAGGCTACTGTACTGTAATTTCTGTCTGTTTACAGACAGAAAATACAAAATTGCGAATTTCTTACAGATGCGACCGAATTTGCATGTAAGATTAGGTTATATGTGGATTACTAAGGCTAGCAGTTCAGATAATATAAAAACCTCAACATTTTTTAGGTAAGTCGGGGGGACGAGGCTGTGGATCACGAAATGCCCCTTTAAGATGGCCCTAAAGATGTTCTATTTATGACCTAGATAGGCAAGTTTTCTTGGAACAACGTAATCAAAATCAGGGTTACTCATTTTTCTCATTCTGTTGACTCAACACATACATCCATTTCACAGCAATATGTGTCTCAAAATGACATTTCAAAAACTTTCCTTGTTTCCCTTCACGTTGCAAGTCATTGCAAGAACTACTGAGATTGAGAGCAATACACATAAATTTTTATTGCAAATTTACTAAGAAGCCAGCCACAATATGCTGGTTTGCTTAGACTATTAAGATCTATGGTCATTTTGTACTATATCAGGGTCTAGTACCAAGCATCTCAAGGATTTTTAATAAAACCTATAACACCTGGCATTTTGAAACATCACTTTTGGATACTTTGCAATGTGAAGGCTGAAGCAGTGGTTGTACAGTGAGTTGTACAGTTTAGAATTAATATTCTAAGAAAAATCAACTTCTTCAAGGTCTTTGAACAAATGGAAATGGACTTGTAAGTGACCTTCTCACATTATGATTAACCCTCGCCTACCGAAGGAGGGGGGGGGGGTTACCACCCCCCTTCAGGTTTCTTTTCCCTGGCTTGCTAACAACCCCTTTTTTGGTGCCAATTATTTCCTGTATGTCTATTGACATGTTCCGCCCCTTTGATCATCAAAAACAAACATCCACCGGGGTACGTAAGATACAGGGTGAATCCCAAAGTGATGATGGAACCCCCCTCCCTTCGGAAGAAGAAGTACTAACATGCCTAACACAACACAGGAACATCACACACACCTTATTTGGTACCAATAGATGCTAGGGTCCTCCTCTTTCCGTGATACCAAACTGAGTACCAACAGCCTACATTACATCATAATGATGTCATAAGTTCGCATGTCCCGCAAACGCCATTTCATAGACCACACGTGGACAAATCAATTTTTCGCCTAAAAGGTTAGGAAATCAGATTTTCATGTGGTTTTTATGACTCTACTTGATGGATGACTAGTTTTTATATAATGACAGCATTTTTAGAGCTATCATAAGGGGTGTTTAAGTCGCTAAATTGCAAAATATCATTGTCCACCCCCATATTCCATATTTTTCGGACTTTCCTCAACATATCACGTCATGGTGACATCATAATGGGATGTTGGGCTTATTTTGGGGGGTTACCAATGGAAAGAAAAACTCTAAGTTATCCTATTGGGTACAAATTTACAGGATCGGGTGTTCAGTAACTAAAATCACACCCCCCCTTCGGGAGTTTTTTACACAAATGGCCAGGTAGACGAGGGTTAAACAATGACGTAAATATGATTACATGGAGCTTGTTCTATTGGACTTAAAGAAATCTAATCCTCCTAAATGTAACCATTTTGGGACAACCTTGTACTTACCTCTCCTAAGAGTTCAATTGGTGCCTTTGGTTCTTCATCCTCTTCAATCACTCCTCTTCATAATCCTCGCTAACTCTCTCTTTAGATCATCCTTTAGCTTTCGCTTGAGGCTCACAAACCAACTGTAAGTCGTGAAATTTATTTATGAACAATCCTTCTTTAGGTGTAAGTGGTATAAGGTCCATTATTTTCAGAGCAAAATCTACATAATTGCCAATAGTCATATGCACAGCACATTAAAGAGATTCAAATGGTTAAAGTTTATGACCTCTAAGTTTACCCTAATATTATAATTGCTAAAATAAATATTATTAAACCTAATTCCTAAAAGGAGCATTTCAGTGGTAGATATATCTAAACATTGATTAGACAACATTTTTAATTTGAAAGTGTGGTTTTTATAAACATTTTGACCTATGTTCAATCTTCCATTTCTTTCAGTGAAAGCACAGTTATCTTTTATCTTTGGTAATATCAATAGACGAGAGGACGAGAAAATAGTGAGGAGAGAGAGAGAGGGAGAGAGAGAGAGCGAGAGGGAGAGAGAGCGGAGAGAGAAGAGAGAGAGAGAAAGGAGAAAGAAGAAGATTGATGGATTGAAGAGAAGAGTAGAGAACCAAAAGAGTGGAGAGAGAGAACACAAAAGTCATGTATTCAAAACAAACCTTCATCATTGTTCCTACTTCCATGGCTTTATGTAGTAAAGCTGTCTGCTCTGTTGAAGTACTTATCCTTGGACGTATGGCATTATGGGCTTTCTGCAATGAACAATCGTGTACACAAGAACATTGGATATTTGAAGACAAACAACACTTCAATGAGATTTCCCACTTGTATCGGTGCAAATATTAATCCCCTATCATAATAATTCCATCTAGGCCCTTCCTTTCCAAACCTGTTCAAACTTGCTTCGCATTGCAATCAATCTTTACTAGTGTGGCAGTTATAACCCCATTTTTGTAATTCCGTCAAGTTTCAAAAGTTAATTGATTTTCCAGATATTCCCAGCTCCCCTTCCAGTGTCTGCTGGCAGCCTGGTCTCGGTGCCATAACATCACCGGCCAGGGGTGCTATGCAGACACATTTTCTTCTTCTTTGCCACGGTATGGTCACAATACTTTCATTTCATTTTTTATGCATTTTAGAGTAATCAATGATAGGTTGATACTTCTTCATTGATCATGATTATCATTTTGTTTTTAAAATTGTGAGCCAAATTACTTGGTTCTTTAATAACAAGTGTTTTGGAAGTGACCAAATTCTGAAATTGACTTATTATGGGACTGAACCCATTGAATTCATAGTGACAAATATGGTATCATTATATTTACTTTGCCAAGTTTACTTATGACAATAAGCTTATAGAGTAATGATTGTTGGTTTCTTTTTGTAACTTTGTAGTTTTAGTTTATATATGCATTTATTCAAATATAAAGCATCGCGAGTCCAAGTTTGATGCTGAAGCCGGAAGGTTGACTTAATTAATACTAGATGTGCAGTGTTTGGCTTTAATCTTCAAAAGTATTAATGACTGCTCATCTAGGGTATTATGAGACCAAAATAAGGCATGTGACCATTGTTAGTATTTTGTTATGTTCAACTGATTACTGTGGCCAAAGTATCAGTTAGGTTGGATCTTAAGAATTAATCTGAAAGGGACAAATCTTGTATAGCGACTTCTTTTGTTTTTGACCAGACCCCAGTGCTTAAAAGTAACACATTTAAGTGGGTCTTAGTCTATTATTATTTTGAATGTATAAACGTACATTCGAGTTTTTTAATTTAGTTTATCTTGTATTTTAAGTTGGTATATATTATAAAAGGCCATAACATCACCGGCCAGGGGTTCTAAATGCAGACACATTTTCTTCTTGCCACAGAAATTAAATTTCCCCTGAACTCCCTGAACCTGCGACAACAGTAGTGTTTACTTTGTCGTGTCAACATTGTTACACACTGTTATGTGGCAAGTGTGGTTACGGTAGCGGCTTTCTTTCCTTCGTGCTTTTTTGAAAATGGCTTTTAGACAAGTGCTTTTGTTCTAAGTTGAGAGGAGAAAGAGCGGATGAGGAGAGGGAAGGAGAACTCGTAGAGACATGGGTTTAAAATACACGGGGGTGAAGGGTGATTTTTAAAATCCCCGAATTGCTTCCAATCATCCTGACGTAGATAGCTAAGGGGGAAAAATCTTTTCAATTTTTACTTGCAGTTTTTAGCCATATAAAATGGTGTCTGGAGCATTTATACTTTATATTGCAAAAAGCATAGACTCACCAGCAGTTATTGCTCCAGGGCCTCCCTGTGTCTGTAGGGGTGGGACAAAATATTGGACGGGACTTCAATAGTTCATTGCCAACATTGCTGTCCTCAGTATATTTGAAATATATGGACGATGGTGGTAAATGGTTTCATTGCCAACATTCTGCTTTCATTTATAACAATCAAATTATTGGAGTCAATAACTGATAAACATATTTAAGTACATTGTAAACATATTAAGCTAGAAAAATACATTTATATAACCATAATAAATGCACCTACAAATAAAATAATAAGAATAATAACAAGTATGTATTACTAATAATACAGTTGCATCTTACAATCTAAAATCCATCGGTCCTCGCCGCTTTTCGCCTGCCGTCGCGGTTAGTGAATGATGGCCTAACTACCTTTTCCTTGATATTGACCTTTTGACCTCTCACACATGAGGGATCTCATGTTGCACCATGATTCAAGTTTGGTTCCAATTGAAAGTCACCTTTATCAAATGAAGGTCAATTTTACAATTTTCAGCCTATTTTACAACTTCACCTCACTGACCTTTGCTCTTGGTAATGCGACCCTTACCTTGTTCAACCATGAAGGTGTAATCCCATGTTTGCACCTATGATTCAACGTTTGGTTCCAATTGAGTTCAACTTTACATGAGTCAGTATACATTTTCAGGCTATCTTATAACTTGACGCTCACGCCCTTTGACCTTGGTATGAGACCGTTGACCTCATCAAAAAGTGGGGGATGCCAAGTTGCACCTGTGACCCAAGTTTGGTTTTTAAATCCATCAATTATGATAAGGATATTAAGGCAAATGTAACGCCTTTTTTCGACAACCGGACATCATCAACAACAAGCAACAACCAACTACAGCCATCAACAACCGACAACAACAAGTGGACAAAGTGATCCCTATGTGTCTTCCTGCCTTAGGGCAGGCGACACAAAAATGATAGGTGCTTTAACTTTGAGCGAATTCTTGAAAAACATAAGGAGCCCTCGTCAACCTCAAAATATTTTTCCCCAAAATAGCCTCTGTGAGAAAAAATATTTGGGGGTGGGGTGGTGGTGGCAGTGGGGATGGTGGTGGCAGTGGGGGTGGGGTGGTGGTGGCAGTGGGGATGGGGGTGGGGTGGTGGTGGCAGTGGGGATGGGGGTAGGGTGGTGGTGGCAGTGGGGGTGGGGTGGGGTGGTTGTTTTTAAGGGGATGGGTTGTTTATTTTAATTATTTTTTTTTAATTTCTTATACATGCTACAGGTCTGGTCTGCAATGCTATATTTAGTGCAATGATAGTGCAATCGCCTTATGCAATACACTGGCTTATTGTATTGTGCACAGCGGGGTGGAGTGGACTCAGGTGCACAGGTTAGATTGCATGCTTTACCCTGTCATCATACACCTTGTTGTGCATAATGGGGTGCAGCCTGTAGTCTGGTGGGTGCACTGGGCCAGTCTCGATTCATCTTGTTGTGCAGAATAGAGTACGCCAATACACTCAGTCTATATTTTATTTTTACGTGATAATTAATTTTTGTATGATTTATTGTGTACATGATTATGTCTATTTGCTTGTTTATAAGGACCCCTTTGGAAACAAACTTTATTTATATAGGCTTAAAGGGTCATCCTTAGTATGATGTCATCTTGTAGACAATCATTGTATAATTTCTGGTTTTATCTTGTATGTCTAGTTTTTATCATGTATGTCAATGCCTTTTATATGATGATATTATGCTGAAATAAATCAAATTAAATCAAAGGCTAGGCCTGCAAGGAGAGAAAGGAGGAGAAAGTTAGTTGAGGGAAGCAGGCGTCCAGCTGCACATGTCGAGTTCTTAGTGCAAGTTCAGTCAGGGGGCACTAATATTTCCCCCCATCTTTATGAAAAATGTTCCACTCGGAGAGCACACAATTATAATAACGGGCCTATTTAGTCATTGAATATTCTTTTTTCCGTTCTTTCTTTCCCCTAAAAAAAAATTGAGGTGGCACTCGCCCTCCTGGCCGCCGCGGGTGGGTACTCAGTGGCAAAGGGTAGGTACATATGTACAGCCGATATGGGTCACATTTGTTCAACAGCCTTACTTTGACAATGGGTCATTTTTCCTACCAGGCTACTATAAAGATCGGATCACTTTTTTGAGGTCACATTGCTACTATATAAATGGGTCCATTTTTTAAATTTTTTGGTTGGTCGCATTTTACTATGAAAATGGGCGTTTTTCTATTTTCGCTAAAATCACAATGAAAATGGGTTTTATTTTTCTGATTTTTTGTAAAATTTATGAAAAGGGCGATTGCTAGACTACTATGAAATGGGGGGCGGTCGAAATTTCAAAGCCAACTATAGAAATGGGTCTAATTTTTGGAACCACTATATAAATGGGCCATATTTTTTTTGTACAATTTGGTCACTATAACATGTGGGTCAATTTTTTTACGTTAACCGTGACGCACACCCGTACCCATTTTTGGCTATGGCTTTGATAGAGAAGAGAGAAAACGAGAGGGTGGCAAGGAGAGAGAGAGAAAGAGAATGGTAATTTGTATTAATACTCATCAACCCGGGCATTGACAATGCTAGCTACTAAGGGAGTTTTTTGTAACCTTACCATCTGATACTTTTTTTCGGACACACTTAGAATTTGGAACCTACCGTAATAAACTTCTTTAATCCTTGAAGGGTTTCCGAATTCATAAGTCAGACAAAGTGTGTTGGATGGTGTCGGTTACGGAAACTTCCTTTTCTTAACACTGCTTTGGGCATGCCCAGATGGCATAAAACATATGCACTGTGTAAAAAGTGTGCTCGAAAGGCAAGTGTCTACCGAAGTCTGCTCATGAAATATGAACCTATACTATAAGATGGCGCCATGAAAGAGAGAGAACCCCAAAAAGATGTGTAGTTGGAAACAAACCTTCATTATTATTGCCTACTCCATGGCTGATGTAGTAAGCATCTGTCTCTGATGGAAGTACTGTATCCTTGGACGGAATTGAATAATAGGGCTCTGCGATGAGAACCAACAGTGTACAAGAAATATGGGTTACTCGAAACAAAACACTTCAATGAAGAATGTCACCCCGGATTTGCCATAAAGAGTGACCTTTACAGCATGTGTGTTTTTGTGTCGTCTGCAAGAATTGCAGAAGGCATACAGGGATTACTATGGTCGTATGCTGTGTTTGTCTGTGTCAAACTGTTAACCCTTAATAAATTGCAGTTGCCGTATAAATTTCCATAAGGGCTACAATAATATACTTGGTGGAAAGGAGGGGGAGGGGTGGGGTGACCATGTTGTGTGACCTTGTGTGACCTCCATGTGCCTTTGGGCCGTCCAAAATGTAACCCAATATATATTGCATGCCGTAGGAATTCCATAGGGCTATGATTATTGTAAACTTGTGGAAGGAGGGGGTGGGGTGGGGTGACATGTTTGTTTACCTCATTGACCTTTGGCCCCATTCACAAAACCACGACACAGACGACATTAAAGCCATTGCCTGCAAACAAGAATATTTTAGACATTAGTCGGAAGCATAGAGTATCTTATGATTTGTATGCTCCTTAGACTATGATGATGTGCATGGCCCAGAGACCATGGATCCCCCATAAAGTGTCGAGGGGCCTGGCCCCCCCCCCCCCCCACTTTCTACACTGGGTTATCAACACTGTACGAGAAACAAAAGTATTGAAAATTACTCCAGCTTCAAGTGCCAAGTGCCCCCTCCACTCTGAAAATCGTTCCGCCACCGCCACCGACAATCCGCCATGTTCCACCAGGGTCCCACTGTTCAATATTATCAGCACGAAGACTAGTGTTCAATCGGAGATCAAACCAGGTATTTATAGCGAAGCGGCATAACTAAAATAAACGTAACAATCGTGCATTTAGTGATAAAAGCAAGGGATTTTGTATATGAGTAGAGTAATATATACTTAAAATATGGAGATCATGAAGCCACTTCAATTTTACAACCCCTGACGGGTTTGGCAGCCATCTTTAAAATGGTGCCAAAAGTTGCTTTTTCACTGTTTAATCACATGCATACGCTTTTCAAATACTGGTGACAATGATGCTATAATGTTTATTTTATGGTCTGAAAATATTAATGTGACATTTTAAAGTGACCACAAGGTTATGTAGATACAGGGAAGAATTTTGATCAAACATTCATCTTTCAAATGGCGTCAAAAGCATTTTATTTGTTATTTAAAGATATTACATCATATATCATGATATCACTACTTTCAATAATAGTTTTGTGTATTGCTAAGTAACCGTCAGATGTTACTCAAGAAGTAAAACATACTGCCATGTTTTAGCCTGTAACATCCAGTTTTTTAAAAGGGATTAGCAGCGATTTTGGCTAATCCGAAACATCGAAAAAATCAATAAAAATTTGTATTTTAATATTTTCGTTACGGGCAATGGATATGTGAACATAACCTGAAAGTGGTTGCTGGAGATCCGTGTATTAAAGACAAGGCGTATGTTTTATCTGATTCTGTAATTTCTATACGTTCGTATCAAATTTCCAACATGCGATCAAAAAAAGTCCTTTCCAGTGAACTCACAGATTTTCCATGTGACTTGTGCACACATGATCAATACAGTTTGATCTCAAACACAAACATTATTGATCTTTGTTTTTATTTTGTACTTGTGTAAACCCCATCAGCCTATTTAGTGCAGATTTTTGAGATGCGTCGCTGTATTTCCTATGTGCGGGAGACGGTATGACCAATTTCCTTCTAAATACTTCATGTTTTTCACTATTTGGTGGTGTTTGTTTGAACATAAATCAGTTATTGGAATTGTACACCCTTATCCCTGATTTAGAAGTTTAAAAAATGCCATTTTTCGATTTTCTCTGTCCCCCCATTATCGCTGCTAATCCCCTTTTAATTGGCAACCATATACTGCATACTGATGTCATACGTTTTGAACTCAACTTCTAAAAAAGGTATAGGCGCTCACACTTTCAATACAAACTTTCAGTTTTCCCATTTCCTTATGATATTTTGATGCTCCTTCAAGCTGAAGATTGATTATATCGGTGTTACGTTTGGTTTACTATCTTGATTAATCCACTCGACCAAAGAGAGGGTGGAGGAGGCACCAGCTCGCCCTGTTCCCAACTCCATGGAAGTTTTGCATCTCCGTTCCAAAATGTTCACAACTTTGTCAAAAAAACAGCAAATAACTTGCGGCCACCCCCGGCAAGATGACAGCCTGAAACATGACCCCGGTGGGGGGACCTTTGACCTTGGTCCAGACCTTTGAACATCATGCACATATAAATGAACCCTTATTGCAGCAACCGCAACCCTAAGTCCTGGTTTAAGTCGGACTTAACTTTTCGACCAGATTGAAAACGAAAACCTAACCAAAGCTGGAAAACACACACGGACATGCGCTAAAATATCGCAAAATCCCTCTACTTGCCTATTGAGGAGTGTGGTCCCTCCGACGTTTTACCCGTCCTGAAATTCACGGCTCCCCTCCTCCCCGGCATTCTTCAGAGGGTCCACACGGCTTCCCGCAGATGCAAGCGT